>PVJD01002732.1:0-190505 GCA_004026545.1 Mormoops blainvillei | reverse complement strand
TGCGACAAAGAATTAGTTACAAAGACTGAAACTTAGTAGCAGTTGACACAGGAGAAGAGATGACCAATGGCAAGGAAATGGGAAGTTAAAATGGGATAATTCGTGTGGTCACGGAAAGACATGGTTAAGTCAAGGTCAAGCAAATGAGATATTTAGATGATCTGAACTAGGCATGTTGCATTTGAGAACGCAGCTGATTTTTAAAAAATTATACAGTAACCCATAATAACACCGCTTGCGTTGCTATGGCTCGGAAACTTGGGGTGCACTGTTAGAGAGAGGAACGGCAAGGCAGAACCCCTAAATGAGAGCTGACTCAGCTAGTCCAGCCTGTGTCCCACTTCACAGGATCCTACACAGCCCGGACCTTGGCCCACACGGTGCACACCTGCAAGCAGGTAGGGTTTCAGAGAGGCTCACTTCCCCCACTCTGCTGCTACAACCCTTCGTTCCTGTGTCCTCTCAGAATGCTTTGTTTTGCGAGATTGCTTAGTTTTCTGATTTCCCTCCAGGATTTCCTAAATAGTCTGAATAACTTTATTAAGATTTTAACACATATTAGTGCTAAGTTAGCATTTAAAGCCTGTGGGTGCACTGTAATCTAAATTATTCGGAATTTGGCCAGCTGTCTATCTTTAACCACGTTACTCTCATTGGGCAGTAACACATACCTTAAGAGGAAATACCGCCCAGCATTGGTAGCCAGTGTCCAACGAACACGGATTTGCTTTGTCGATTTGTCAATACCCTACCCTAAATAGCTACCCTAAAATCTGACAAATGAAATGGCCTCTGAGGTCACCTGTTCTGAGCACACTGCAGCAGCCCCGTTCCAGCCAGCCTGAGCCCCAGTGGTCTGTCCCCCGCGCGACAGAGCGCAGGGCCCAGACGCCGTGCCTGGCCTCCTCGAGGGGAGAAGTCATGGAGAGCTGCGGGCGGCCCCGGGGACTCACCACCGCAGGGATTCAATTTTATGGCAGTCGTTTGGAAGGCAATGTTGCTAGACCCACTGTATCGCTTTTCTTGCAACTAAACTAAAATCTATTATATCTTCTTAGTGCCAAACTTTCTTAAATGCCTGGATACTAAAATCAGCTGCTGATTTTGGGCAGCGCGGCTACGGCGGTGGGGGGAGTGTGAGACGGTGTGTGCCCCAGAGCCACGGGAAGACGGTCACACCCCTTCGGCCCTCTGAGCAGCCACACCAGGTGGGCTTTTTGAAAATAACTACTGACTTTAACGTTTTTTACTTACTTTCACGTGACAGCGAATGGGACTCCACTGCTGCAACCTCATCACTGGATCTCTGGTTCGGCGGGGGACCCCGCTCGCCCGGCTTCCACGGGGGGCCGTTTCCCAGCAACGACAGCTCCCACGGGCTGCCCCCACCTGCGGGCTATCTTCTCACATCTCTGCATCTTCCCGGAAAGAGACAGCTGAGTGCGGCTTCCCCGTAGTATCGAGGCCCTCATTTACCTATGGAGGTACAATAAATACTTCAGAAGACAATTAGATACTCAGAACTCTTACTTGAATGGTCGTTTCCTTCAAAAACAGGGTCGCTGAGCTCACATTAACATAAATATTTAGTATCAAAATAAAATTTTGAAAATGTTTTTTAAAAACCAAATTGGGCAAAGATTCTACTAAGCCTGATTTTCACATAAAAGTCAATGGATTAGTTTTCCTCTTTGTCATGGGAACCTCCGTCTTGTCTCTTTCTAAATCTCAAGCTTAAGTCGACAACACACATAGTTCTTACAAAACCCGAACAGACCGCAGCCAAACGGACTGCCTTACTTTTGCTGTCCCCAAGCTACGATGCCCGGACTGCCCCTTCCTTGTTAGAGAAGAAGGCCTTCCACTCGGTTGACTGGATAGTGGGCACTGCTCTGCACGATTTCACTCAACTTCCGAAGTGCTTTACCATGGGCTAGTACTTAGAAACCGCTACCCCAAATTTGGATCACCCAGAATAAAATCACAAACCCAAAAGACAACTGGATGTCTCTCAAGGAAACATAACACTCGCAACAGGTATGAGAACTAGTCACTTAATCTGTTTATACATCAGTTTCTTCATGTGTAAAATGTGGATAAATAGTAGAGCCTAATTCAGAGAGTCTTGTGAGGGCTGAAATGAATTAATACGTGAAAAGTACTTAGAAATTGCTGGCCACCTGCTGAGAGTTTTATTCGTGTTGGGGGTGTTAACAGTGAAGATAATTAATAGGTGAGAAAACTGATCCTTATGGAGACAGGAGGCTGGCCCTGGCCAAAGTCGCAATAGCTAAGCCACGAGTCAAACCCCCGACTTGCGCACTGAAGTTCCATGCGCTGTCAGTTGTGCCTGAGGATTTCCAAGAAGCCAGGAGACGACAAGTGAGGGGTTAGTCGACACGATATTCCCATCTGCTACATGGTAGCAGAGCAGGTCACGGACGTTTAGGCAGGAAAGTTAGAGCTTTGTTGGGCCAGTGCTGTCATCCGGGCACTGCTGACATGCTTCGCTGTGCGTGACCTAACAGAAGACGCAAGGGACAAGTCCTGCAGTGGGCACAGCCAGAAGCAGGCAAGCCGGGCAGGGGGTTACAGGTGATAAGAAGGTGGGAGGGGAAGAAGGGCAAGACAAAAATGATGCTGTCGAGGCACCTGACACAGAAAGAAATGCACGCATTAAATCTCTGAAGAGCCCAGGAGCCTGGGAGAGCATCTCTCTCTAGTCCCTTTTAGATGCATTATTCTATAATTCAGTAATGATGACTCAGAGTCATTAGGGAGGAAAGAAAGTACAGTTCGTGTATTCTGCATAAGAAGGCAAGGAAGTTGTTAGGTTTTTCAAGTATTCCTTGGGGCTCATATATAATTTTTATTATCAGCCCAAAATACACAAACAAAAGGCAGGGACGTTTATAAGCCTCTGTCTGGTACGTCTCTGTTTTTTCTTTTTGACAATTCTATGCTGAGCTCCAACTCTACGGTGTTGACTCTACAGCTGTCACAGTCACTTGGGTTCAGTCACTCCCCGTTTTCTGAACCAATTTATCAAGATAGAGTAAAGATATTAGTAACCTGGGTCCCTCCTGACCCCCTCTGTCCTGGGGCTTAAAATTCATGTCCTTCCACCTCCCTTCACCAGTCAAGTAAATGTCTGTCCCAGCAACCCCATCTGCTTATCCAACACTGAGCAAAGCACTAGACAGAGAACCGCTGCCCCCCTCCAGTCACCCCCAGGCCAGGGCCGCATTCGCTTGGGCCACGCGATATTGTAGCCACTGGGCACTTGAAATGTGGCCGGTGAACCCGAGGAACAGGATTTGTATTGTATTTCCTTTGAACTCATATAATTTTAAACAGCCACATGGAGCTAGCAGTTGCCACATTAGCTGACGCTGCACTCGGGGGCCCTGACACGGCCCTTTATTCCCCCAAATGACCGACCACCTGCTGGATCGTATTGGCTGCGTGTGTATTTTCTGAGTCCGTGTGCGACCTACCCCTGAATAATAAGATTGCGAGACCAGGTTTTCAGCGAATAGACTGAGTGGACGTGTTACTGGAAAACACCTGAATTACACAAAAAGCTTCCGACTTGCCTCAAGGCCTGATACCATCCAATCCGACAACACCGGGACCAGTGCACGCACGGCAACCTGGATGTGGGCTTGGGTGGCCGGGCCCTGCAGACACAGAAGAGGCTGGGGCTGTCCTGAAAGCTCATCCCCAGGCCTACCCACCTCAACGGGTTCACTTCTTTAGTTTATTGCCAAGGCTCCTGAAAGCAATTAAGTCTGTGACCATTAAACTCGTTCCCCTTTATACAGCAGAGATGAAAGTCTGATACTCTGGGACACGCATTACGTGTATGATGTAGCAAAAAGAGAGATCAGTGAAGGGCGCTGGCGTGGAGGGCGGCGGCCGTCTGTGAAGTCTGGCGCTGATCCCTTGCAAAGCCCCTGTTGGAGAAAGAGGCCGGCAGAGGAGTGGGGTGGGGGGCCGAGCGGTGTCGTAAAGGCAGCAACCTTGAGCCTCCTCCATCTCAGGGCTCCATGAACTAATTACTAAAATTCTGTGACACACCAAAAAACGTATTTTTGCTGGTATGACAAAAAATAGGTATGATTTCGATTCATTTATACTGGACTGTTATTGTTGAGTTGGCCGTTGTCACTTTTTTTTTTTTTATTTGACAATCTAAAGGAAAAGAGGTCAGTGCCCCTGACTAAATAGTCAGGTGTTGCATGTTTTACAAATTCTTGCGGCACACTGGTTGAAAATCGCTGCTTTAAACCATGGACCTATATCATATTTATGAGATTAAAGATGCAACATTAAGAAAAAAGAGAGATCCAGAATTTTATGCATTTACAGTATCATCACTTGAAAAATTTTCTTAAATTACTTCTCAAGAATATGTCAGGATCATTCTTAAAGCAATGTTAATTCTACCCAGGCAGGGAAATTTTTTTCAGCACAGGAAACATGTCTACTAGTATTCTTTTACATAATTATTGCTTGGGAAAAAGGAACACACTTTACAGGCTGTAGCATCACACAGAACCTCTTGTACTACAAGTTAATTCCATTATAGAGATACTTTTATTACCTGAATTAAAACTCAACTGGATATTCAGAGATCAGGCAGTACTTTGTTTTTATAACTAGAAAGAGAAAATTGGTTTCGTTTTTTAAGCTCCATTAGTCTGTAACACCTGTCTCTGATATTTTTCTTCTTCAAGTTATAACAGTAAATTCACATGTCATTCATCTACTTCCCCGTAGGAGATGAGGGCTACATTGACAGTTCTTCACACATTTAAAACATGGGCTCTCTTACAAGCTAGGGATTCTTGGCCAATTACTCTCTGTTTATTTTCTCCAGAATCAAACTGCCATAGATCTGATGGCATCATCAGTAAAATGCTACATACCCGTAGCCACACGTTATAATCAGCGCTGATGAAATAACTATGGTTCTCATATGCATATAGCAATATGTATCTACATGCTTAAGCTTAATTTACTTTTAAAAAACTGTCCTAAATATGTCTGTATTTGTCCATTTACTTTAAAATCCTATGTACTATTCAAAATTTCTCAATGGACTGTTTTGAAAATCACTCCTTTTTTAAAAAGTGATGGGCAAATGATAATCTCTATAGCTCATACTTGAATCACAAAGTCAAGCCCATATTCAAAATCCCAGAGAGACCACACTTCTAGGATAATCCTGCAGTTTTCCTTTTATATCATGTGATTTTCATTTAGTTGGCATCTAAACAGAGCTCTTGGATGAAGCAATGATTTTATGCAAACTGACAGCTCCCAAGGTTAAGAGTCATGGGGGAGACATATTCAGGGTGGCTGTAGTCAAAGGGAGCTGTGGTATGACCTGAAGAGGCCGAAATGACTGACCAAAAACCTATTTTCTTCTCCCTTAAAGGTAATGACATCATTAAAGTGGGTTAGATTTACAGGACAGATTTATCCCTTATTTTCTGATATCCACTGAAATAATATTTTAAAATTAGGAGAAAGAAGAATATAAATTTGGGATGAGAAAGGAATAAACTAGTACAAATTTATGAGTACCATATATGTTAAGCACATTAAGATAGTATCAGCAAATTTCACACAAAAAATTATGGACGTGCCCACTTTTCCTGGAGACACAGTCTTTTTATTCTTCCTTTGGTTTCCTACTTTTGATAGAGGTAAAGATACAAAAACATTCTTAACTCTATGATAAGAAAAAAAGACACAGGGGATTAAAACAGGAAGTTACATATTTTAATAACATTTCTAGAAAGAATAAAAGAAATAAGAGGAAACATTTTTTCAATGAAACAATAGAAGAAAGTTCCAGGAGCTGAAAAGAGACATGTGTTTTTTAAATGAAAAGCTGCATGAAATGATAAGCAAGATACATTTTAAACACAAACCCATCGTTACCCAGAATGCATTATGAAATTTTAGAACACAGGAATGAGGAGAAGATCCTAAAAGCTTATCAGTAATGAAAAAAATCTTTCCAATAAAAGAAATGAAAATGACGCATGTAAAATTTACCAGCAAAAGAGAATGCTAACGTGCAGCAGAGTACAGCTTTCAAGTCCTGAGGGAAAACGGCTTTGAACTTGATTTCCACGCCTCCCTTGCCTCCGCTAGTCTACTGTGCCAACAGCAGGAGCAGAGAGTCCCTGCAGGTGCAAGTCAGGCCATGTCATTTCCTGCCTAAACCCCACCCCCACCCCCCACAGCTCCCCGGCTCCCGGGGAGTAAACGCTGCGCCTTGCCAGGGCCCCTCGATCCCACAGTCTCGGCGCTTGGTTACTTCTTCACAGGGTCACCAGGACACCCCTCCTTCTCCAGCCGCAGTGATCGCTGTGTCCCTGCTGCTCCATATCCCAGCCAGCATGCTTCTGGTTCCAGCCACTGCCCTCAGGGCCCCCTCAGTCTCAGAGTCGTCCAGGTCTCCAAATAAGCATCTCTTTCGTGTCCTGCCTGCCTCTGTCCACACGCTTCCATCCTCAAACGCCTCCCTGCGGTGCGCTTGGGCGCCTCTGTCTCATCCCATCCCACGTGCCCTACGTGACTCTTCAGCACAGGGCCTCCTACTCGATCTATTACATATCTGTTTACTCTCTCTCCACCAGCACCTAAAATCACGTCATCAAGAAATCGGCCACTTTGACCGCTGCCGTATCCCCAGCGTCTAAATGATATCTGGCAAGCAGATGACGAGAATCTGTTGAGGGAATGAGTGATGAACGAACAGATGGAGCGAAGGCTGGGAGACAGCTCTGCGTTGGGGCACCCCAGGGTGAGGGGACGTGGTCCTCCCTTCCCACGCCCAGCTTCTCCTACACTCACCTGAGCCATGCTGGGTCCCTTTGATATCCAAAAGCTTTGTTTTTAGGGTGGTACCAACTATGCGGGCACAGTCTCAGACCTGCGCCCCGTGTAGGGAGAAGGCGAGGAGGAGCGCGCGGCGGCCCAGCGCAAGCGCCACCCGGCCTCGGGAGCCCGCTGCCCGGCCCCGCAGCGCGGCTGTGCTGCTGGCTGGTCCCAGCTCCTTCTGCCTGTCTGTGGCAAGCCCACCGTTTCTGATGCCATCTTCTGCTCGGTTTGAGGACGGTTGTCAGGCTCTGCCACCCTGCTCTGCCCCAGGGCTCAGGTGCCTGAATGTGCAATTTACTGCCTCAAAAACCTAACAAAACATCTAGGCTGCCCTGTAGAACTCAATCCACTTTTTAAAAACTCGGGCGCACACTGTGTATTCAGCAAATCACTCTGATTAACAACGCATGAGGGCGCCGGCTCCCGCCTCCTCACCCACCCCGGTGTAGCAAGGGGGACACCAGAGCACACCGCCCGTGGGCTTTTAGGGTCTCCTACTCATCAACTCTTGCCCAAAGCAAGTCAGGTTGCCTGGGATAGACGCCTTGGAAGTATAGTGAGGAAGAAAGGGATGATGAAATCCAATCTGCAATTCTGTGCTGGGAAATCTTTGGTGAGGTCACCCAGGTGTTCAAAGAGCCTATTTGTGGGAATATAGACAGATCACTGAAATTACGTCAAGGAATAGGGTTAACCCGTTTAGATGAATGAATGCCAGAAACACTGAACGACTGGTTTTCGTCAGGGAGTGGCCTGTTTTATTATCCTACAAATCTTTGAGAACTGATTAATCCGATGAATTAGGGATGGGAACACGAGATGAAGGTGAGCTTTTAAAAGTATAATCCTAGCAAGATATAAAAAGAAGACACTTATAAAACTCCTGACTATCTTTGGTATTTTTAGAAGGTTTTTAGTAGCAATGCAATTCTTTCATCCTAACCAGTGTCCTTACATTGGTCCTAAGACCTTGTAAAAACAACCCTTTCTTTAATGAAAGAGCACAAATGTTCATTGTGAAATATGGCAATATCAAACAGTGCAATAATTAATTTTGCCTTTAGAAGCAACTACTTATCAAAAATTAAAAATAATGAAAAATACTGCTTAGCTTAACACTGCCATTTTAATAGAAACATTAATCCGAGACCTTGAAAAGTTTTATTTCTCAAATAAAACATTATATGAAATTATGTTTTAATATCATTTATTCTTAAAATTACTGCCTCAATTAGTTATTGTTGCACATGTGTAATTCACCAGGATTGGTTTTTTTTTAATTGTTTGCTCTTTAAATAATGACAATTGTGCGTTGGCACTTGGAATAGTATTTGCATGAGTTTGAGAATGCTTCTCTGGAGTCTCTCAAGTTAGAGTTCAGTTGACTGCTGACTAATGCTGGGGGGAGGTCCGGGATGCAGTTGAACATCTACATGTAATTTTGACTCTCCCCAGACTTCAGGCCTCCTGCAGGGTCCACAGAGGACTGGTTCCAGGGCCCCTGGCAGCACAGATACCAAATTTGCCACGTCGGTCGGTGCACACAGCCAGCCGTCCACACCTGCCCGCTAACAGCGGGTGGAAAACAACAGAGGTATTTACTGAAAAAATAACTGGCATACAGCTGGACCCATGCAGTTCGAACCCATGCTGTTCAAGGGTTAATGGTTTCCCTTACAATGTGCGTTCTCCTGAAGACAATTCAGGGGATAATTCTGCGTCCTACTTCTGAGGTCACCGTGTGCCACAGCGCGTTCGCAGCCCTGGTCGTTTCCCACTGGCGAGGGCTTCTAGGAGAGCGACGGCCAGCCCAGCACTTGACTGCTCGAGCCTCGGGTGCAGGGGAGCTTCGCACCACCTCCTGTTAATGTTCTGTTCATTTTTGTAGCCACATTTTCTCTTGGGAACGCCATTTTATTCAGCAGATTCATGGAATCCCTCATCTCAGTGCAGTGGGATAACTCTGTGGGGGAGAGCAGTTAAAAGAAAACTGTATCCTCTTCCTTCGGGAGATTATGAAAGGGGCCCTCACAGGACGAATGCCCCATGATTTAGCCCGATGTCTTAAGAGGATGCCATAGAGTTAGACCTTTGAGTGGGAATGTAACTTCCTACTTGAATCAGGATGCTTATAGAAATGTTGAATTAGTTTTTGTCACTTTTGGGACTATTACCTCCAGATAAGTGCCTCCCAAAGTAAACCACTCATTAATATCACCTGTGGAGGAATTTAAATTTATGGATGAGCAAGTCTCACCTCCACAGATGTTTCTACTTGGGAGCTCCCCAGGCAATTCTGATAATTAGCTCGTCTGGAAACAACTGCTGGAGATAATTTGAACATTAATAGAAAAACTTGTCTGACCAGAAATAAAAAGTAACCGTGCAAGGTTCTACATACTCATACTCGGTGAGAAGCCAAGTCCTCATATTTACAGATCTATTCATGTCAAAATAAAGTGCCTGGATTCTCTCATTAACTTGGAATTAAGTAGCACTTATTTTAAAAATTACTTTTCCCACCTTGATTATCTTGATATTTTCTACTGTTTTTTTTATCACATTGTTGCAGATTTATACAAATACTTCTTTCCAAAGATTCCCAAGGCTAACACTGGGAAATACATACCATGTGTTTATCTCTATTTATAGAAATACAAACATGAAATTATATGTATCACCTATGGCATATTTAGCAAGTGACATTCTATTCCAAATCCATTTCCAGTTAACAATAAAACTTTAAGCCCATAATTGTCTAACTCCCAACAACCCAGCACAGATACAGAGAAGGAAGAAAAGAACTGAGACAAGAGAAGTAGGGAAAATGGGAAGGAAAAAAGTGCTATTGCCAAATGATTATTACGGATTGCTAAAAAAAGTGGTAGAGCAAATTTATACCCAGAAAAAGGGACTGTTCATTATAGGCTAAATATTAGTTTCCAGTTTTAAATGGCATAAAATGAAATTTTTTTGCCCAATAACATGTTCTTCTATGGCGTCTATGGGTACGGAAATGCAGAGTTTCCACAAAGGTGGTTGTATGTATTATTAAATAGTGACCACTTTCTCAGACCCCCTGAGAAATTCAGGTTGGTTTAATATTCGTTTTCTTCCCCAGCACTACTGGGCTTGCTCAACAGACAACTTTAGGAAGCAGATGCTGTACTCTTTAAAACCTCTTCTAAGAGGTCATGGCGTGCTAAATCCCATCTTAGCCTTCCTCTTCGGACACGGGCCTTTGACGTAAGCGTGCTTTTGCACACGTGACTGCGGAACGCCCAGTCAGAGTAAAAGCCACTGAAGTCAGCAGTACGCACGGAACTGTGGTAGAGACGTCTTTATCTCCTACCCTTCATGGGTTGATAACTTCATAAAATATCACAGTATGAAAGCAAATAATATTAGACACACGAAAACAACTCAAACTGTTTATCATTTGATTCTGTAGACATAAAAAAGTGCTCAGTGAAGCTTCTAACCACATCATTTCAGTGACTGTGCTTGTCCCACGAAAGCCGCACTCTGAGCCCTGGCTGGTGTGGCTCAGTGGACTGAGTGCCGGCCTGCAAACCAGAGGGTCGCTGGTACAATTCCCGGTCAGGCACAGGCCTGGGTTGTGGGCCGCGTCCCTGGTGGGGGGCGTGTGAGAGGCAACCACACCTTGATGCCGCCCCTCTCAGTCTCCCTCCCTTCCCCTCTCTAAAAACAAAGAAAATCTTAAAAAAAACAAAGCCCCCACTCTGAGAAGCATCGATTCAGCCCACTTCACTTCTCAGAATGCTCCCTGGGACCATCTGTGAAGGTTACAAATTAAAGTCTCACATAAATCGGTGATAGAAGTAGTTATTCAACTTGGAATTTTATTAAGCCGCATGTAAACATCATGAATATTTTATCTCCCCATAAACATTTATACACACACACACACACACACAGCCCTACAACCTCTGCATCTGTTTAGGTTCCTTCACCTTCAGACTCTCTGCTTCCCTTGTCTCCTGCACCGTCCCTGTCTCACATTCTCTGTCAACACGTTTGCTTTTTTACAGCCTTCGTTGTAGGTTATTTTCTGCCATCGACAGTATCATAGTTGAGGTGGCTTCCCATTAAGTGCCCTACTGACCCCCGTGTGGCTCGCGGGCCCATGCAAGGGCGGCAGTGACCGCGCTCTAGGGTCCTGTCTCTGCTCTTCGCGCGTCCGCCCGGGGCCTGGCAAGCAGCCTTCCTGCGCGACGCAAGGGTGAATTCTTGACTGAGGCTGAAGCTACGCAGGCCCACCCCGCAGCACCCCCCGGTGCGGTTGCATCACGAGGCAGTGCTAGCCCTGCTCAGCCAGCCCGAGAGCGTGCTGGCTTAATGTCGTGCCTGCGTCGGAAAGCTAAGGCCAAATGCGGCGCGAGGAGGGGACGAGAGAGAAAGCAGCTGTGAGCGAGAGCATATGTACTAAAAATATGTGAAAGATGATTGCACGAATACAGGCTGAACTGGAGACCTTTTATTCCTGCATTTATAGAGGCTGGGAAAAAAAAATCCAAGTCATTCTCTCCCTGTACTGTGTAGTTCTGTGTGCTCTGTCCAGTGAGGTTTTTCAACACCCTTATTATTTAAAGCATTTAATTCCTGCTGTACCGTATTATGACCTAATCGTTACTAAACACACGCAGTAGCGCTCGGGCTGCATTAGTCTTTCTTCCACCTGTAAGTTCCTCCCTTTCGGGCGAGCCCCGCCTGCAGCCCCCACGTGCCTGACTGGGCTCTAAGGACAGCTGCGCGGGCTCTGCTCTGGACCTCGCTTCTCCAGTGACACCGCCTCTCGCAGTAGCTGCTTTTCTGGTCCCAGCCTGGCCTCTGCAAGGAGGGTGCGAGTACAGCAGGAAGTGCTGCACAGCGTAATTCGATCAGAACTTGGCATGTCCCCATCTCCTGCCGGCCGTTGTCGTGGCCTGCCTGTCAGCCTTCTGGGTCCCTAGCTGCACCCGGGCCAAGCGTGCCGACGGACACTCGAGACAGACCGGGCAGCCGCAGAGCCTTGCATCATGCTGCAAATGTGTGCGACCAGCAGCCACTGCCCATCTGGTGTGGACAGCGGGCATCCCCCGGGTTTTTCCCTTGCTCTACAAGTGCTTTCCTTTCGCTGTGTAAGTCAGAAAGAGGACAGCAGAGTTGAGAGAAGGGGACGAGGAAGAAGCTCCCCCGGCCACAAAGCCTTGAGTTCACAGGAGGCCCTGCATGAAAGTGTCTTACTTTCTCCACGAGCTGCGGCAGGTCGTAACATTTTCTGATGAATCGCTGTATTCCTCTGTCTTCGCCATCCTGACCCCGCTTTGCTCTGTCCTTGCTACGCTCCTCGGTTTCGTGGGTTGTTCGCTAGTTGTTTGTCTTGCCCTTTGTGTCTGGCAAACTTTATACCTATATTCATCTTATTTCTTCTAGATTTCAACACATTTGAAAAAAAATTAAGCTAGTGTGTAGAGACATGTCTACTACTTATCAAAGTAACATGGTTGAGTCATGCCCTCTCCATTGCACTAGTATTTCCATACGTCTCCAAGAAACACCTGGAGCACCGGAAGACAGGAGACCCAGAAACTAAGCAAAAAAGCCCGTCTCTTCTGCCTCCCTCCCCCACTGGTCAGTGTGCGCTTCCAACTCTAATCCCCCAAGTATCCATGCTATTTCCTGACATGCTCATTTTTGCTCCCAGATCGTCAGTAGTGTATTTTAACATCGACCTAACTCAAGTCAACTTTCAAAGTACAAACAGCCAAGTCACTTCTGTTGCTTTTGCCCTTCACCTTGTCCGTCCACAACAGCCTATTCATGCTCAATGGAGTCTTCCCCGAATGCTCTCCATTACATAACACTAACCACCCTTAAGTATTAGATTATTAGCTCATCAGCTAATGACCAAAATCACTTTTAATTTTAACTATGACCTGAGGCAGGGTTTATAAGGGAAAGACCCGGGCTCTGGGACTCAGTGATCCTGCGGGTGCAGACCCTCACAGGAGGCTCTCACCGCCCCTCAGCTCCCCTTGGCTAAGCTGGGAGAGAGGGCGGCTCTCAGAATGTTGAGTCTGACTCGAGGCTGGAGGAGGAGGTTGCAAAGTCAACCAGATTCTATGAGGAATGTGTTGTCAGCAGTTAGTCCGACCCCACAGTCTTTGCCTCTGGCGTGGGCTGCGTTGCTCGGAAAGCGATTAGGTCTCCCCAAGGAAGCCTAATTCTGAGCTACGGGATTCTTGAACTTGCACGTACGCCTGCCCCTTTGTGCACCTGTTCATCCTTGGTCATGCTGCCGTATGTGCGGTGATGATGTCTGGCCTCGCTTTTCCCTTTCGTCCCACCAAGATGCTGCCCTATTCATAGAAGAGAAGCCGAAAGGAGCCCAATTCCAGGGCAGGAAGCTTCCTGCTGTGTGAGCATAAATTAGGAGCTCTTCAACAGTCAGACAATGCCAAATGATAATGCGCTTCCCAGAGAGATATCCTCCTTAAAGCAATTTAGTTTGTATGGTGAAGCAGTCCTGATTATAATAGGCCCAATAAATCAAGCTTGACAGCACCTTTAGATTTGGCCTTTTGAAATAAAGCATTTGCATGTTGTACAGAAAAGTGACATTTTGCGCTATCAGAGAAAGCAGAGCATTCCTCTCTTATTCAGCATAAAAAGATAGACATATATTATGTCTCAGACATAATACAGCCATTCTTGAAAAATTATCCCAAACATGAAAGTCTGAATGCTTGTATTTATACATGTCATTTCTAGGATCTGCATACTGATTTAATACATAATAAAATTCTTTGAAGAAAGTTTAGCATTATAATATTAGGCATTTCCTACATGTTGAACCCTAAGTCCTTTGCATGTATTAAATAATTATTATTCCCATTTGAGAACAATGACACCGAAAAGCTAATTTACCCAAAGTGACCCAATTAATAAACAGGACACCTGGGTTCGATCCAAGGGTGTATCCCCATGGCCCTTGGAGTGGCTTGTGTGAAATCCTAGAGTCTTAAGCTGCCGTCCTCATCTGAAACTTACAAACTGGATCCTTAAACAAGCTACTTAAACTCTGGGTGCATCAGTTTTTTCCTCTCTAAAAGGGGACGGCAATGACAGTGGTTATCTCAAGAGCTTGCTTTGTGGATTAAACGAGAAAATGTGTGAAGAGTTTCCTAAATTCTACCTGTCATTTAGATGAGCCTCGTAAGTGAAACGCTTTGCCTGTTCTTGTGTCATATTATCTTCTGGGCGAAGAAGAAACAAACGTGAGAGAAGCAAAAACAAAGCCCTGAAATTACTCCTCCCAAATCTCCCTAATTTCCAAGTGTGGAGAAGTAACTTGCTCCAAAACGGACCATAAACACACGGACTGCAGGAGGCAAACTTGCCCAGTGCCAGGTCTCTCTGAGCACTGCCTCTCGCGAGCCCTGCCCCCTGGGTGACCTGGTGCTGATGGCAGGAAAGGGTCGGCCTTACGGAGAATTATCCGTAGCTATTGCACTGTGGGTGGTTTTGATTCCCTCCATCAACATATTTCTGATTATTCGGCACAAAGGAGAGACAAAGTGACATTTATTAGAGAGAAGTGAATTTACCTGGACAAGAAAATAAATCCTTTGGATAGTTTAATGATAGTATATTGGCCAAATAGTGCTTCTTCATATTACGTGGGGGTTTTTTTCTGAAATGAAATCGCTTTTGCTAGCAACTGCAGAAAGACATAATGATAATGTCATTTACCTTGACATTTTGACAGGCCACATCTACTCACATGGCGACGGCAGCCAAGGAATGAAGAGAAGGTTGAGACTCAGAAGGACAGCTGTGGAGGGATTAGGGAAGATCAGTGACAAAGAAATGTCATTAGAGACCAAGTCTCAGATGACTCACAGCCTCGTAGGACCAAATGTGGATGAGAAAGTGGACGGTGAAGCCTGATGGGAAAAAATTGACTCACTTGAAATACAGTCTTGGAGAAGAGCTCTCTGGATACCCTGGGCCGTCAGAAAGATGGACAGGTGGACCCTACAGCAAATTAAGTCTAAAACATTGCTGGAGACAAAAATGACAAAACGGGAGCTGTCCTATTTTGGGCACATCATGAGAAAGAAGGGTTTTCGGGCAACAACCATAGTGCTGAGAAAAACAGAAGGCAGCAGGAAAAGAGGGGACCAAAGGTGAGACAGGTGGTCCCCATAAAAGAAGCCGCGGGCTGAGCCTCCAGGAGCGGAGCAGGGCCGTGAGGACAGGACACAGTGGACACCGCTCGCCTGTGGGGTCACCAGGAGTCGGAGCCGACTCAAGACCACGTAACACACAGAGTCAATTCTCTGCTGAGTACAGGCATGCTTATTATCAAAAACGAGTTAAATGCACTTGTCTGTTTTCTAGGTAATATCATATATCATCATCATCTTATGTTTTCCTCAAAAAGCAAACTTTCATTCCTGCAAGTGACTTAACGCTCTATAATAAAATTATTTCTTCAGAAATAACGTTGTCTCTTAGCAAAATGTAGCACTATAATTCACAATCTACTGGCCAGACTCTACAAAAATAGATAGGCATGAGTAGACAGTTTATAAACCAAGTATGTTTTATAACATAAAGAATAGTAAGTTTGGGATCTACATAGTGACCCACACAGCCAGTAAATGACCAGATGGTATGGAAATGTATGTTATGAGAATTATGCAAATGCAGCACACAAAAGGATAAAACTACCAACACCAGCCCCCGGGAGTGCTTCTATCAGGAGGTGGTTGCGTGGCAGGAATCGGAAACTACCAATGGTGGGCGGGCGGGCGGATGGCTTGTGTAGGAGGACAAAGCATTTGCCTTGACAACATAAACGGTGAGAAGTCAAATGAAAAGTCACTGAGGTTTAAAAACCTGAAATACTTGAGTGGTGGCTTATAAGGTGATTTGGAAAGCCGTGACAGTGGTGGGAACGTAAGATCGCCGGCGACGACGTGGTTGCGACCATCTCCAGCACCTGCTGGAGTACTGGCCCAAAGTTCACGGGCTGCACCCTTTCTACCTGGTTATCTGTTGGGCTTTGTTAACAACGGCCTTATAATTGAAAGGGGAGAAATATCTTTTCCCTAAAAAATTTGCAAGAAACTCACTGGCCTTTCCGCTATGAAAAGAAAAAGACTAGAGAAGACAGAGTGTAGGTCAGGTTGTATTTGTCAGAAGCATCCATGTGACTTACGTTGTCAGTGTTCCACTTGCTCATAAAGTCTCATGGGTTAAAATATATATATATATCTCAGTGGCACTCCTGAACCTCTGGGCTCTGACGAATTGTCCACAGATACATCATCCACAGGGAAAGTTCCTCTGCAGAAATGGAACAAATCTCTTATCAACTGGTAAATCTACTTCAAGCTTATTATTCAAACTTTCAAATAGAATGAAACAATGAACTGTACATGGCTGTACCTGATCAAAAAATTAGTATGAAAGAAAGTATTAGGGCCATACCTCAAGGTGGGAAGGCTATTTCATACCTCGCCAGATTTCATTTTCTTTATTGGCCCTGTTAGAACGTGTCTTTAAATCCCTGGCCACCAGTCATTATAAATATAAACATTTTTTCTCCCTATGTCACATACTGCCCGAGAACAACCCTCACACACACACACACACTTTCTCAACTACTCGCATATTCTTAAATCTTTGCTACTGATCCCTAAAATAGAAACAGGCCCTAAAATAATGATGTCTAAACATATTTAGAAGCATAAACGGTGTCAAAACTCAGGAATTTTTATCTAAGAATTTGAGATATAAAAACAAGTTTTAAAAAATGATGGACAACAAATCCTTAGAATAAGAACGTTGAAAAATTCATTTAGGCCAAAAAGCCACTAAGATAATTTGAAGAGAAAACAAAGAAGATACTCCTAATTCATGCCTCTTAGCCATTTTTTTATAATGCATACTTTCCTGGGAAATCGGTTGTAGATGTTATTTTCTAACACATTTTGGAAACATTTTTATTACCAAATGCTCCTGGGCCCTGGATCATTTTCCCCACTTTGGAGGATGATTCTCTAGCTGAAAGAGAAGGGTGTCCATGTGGCTCGCGCGTGTCCTCATGAGGGAGCCCAGGGCCACACCCGCCAGTGCCCGTACCCCACCTCCAGGACCAGCCAGCCCGGGATTGCCGGGGAGGCAGTTGCTCCCCGGCCTCCACACAGCCAAAGCTCACTACTCTCAGGACTGGGCTGATCTAGAATACATGAAATATTTTTAGAATGTATAACAGTATTAAAATAGCTTTCTGTTATAATAATTATCTGTTATTTAACAGAAATCATGCCACAGCTTCAAATGATAGATTCAACGTACACCATTATTTTAGGTGACACTGATGACAGAATAAATGACAAAAAGAACATTTTAAAAAACATACAAAAGGAATTTTTAAATGACTAATTAAGAGGAGCAATTTACTCCATAGTAAAAGTCATGGATTTTACACGTAGCACCGCCTTTACGAGGATCCAAGGAGCCCAGACTTTCAGTTCATTAGGCAGCACCTAGGATTAGACACGGCTTTCCAAGTGAAACCCAAGCCCTTCACAAAACATTCTTGGTTTCAGATATCACTAGAAGCCACCGCTTTGTAGGAAGGGTCACTCGGAGGTTTCCTGAGGTTCACAGACCTTTAAGCAAATTCAAGATGCTGTTTTTTTCTTTTGGCTTTTTTTCCCAAGGATAAATGCCAAGTGTTTTGCTAGCCTTAGTAAAGTTAACTTTACTGGTGTGCTGACCTGGACCAGTTAATAATCGAAGGAAATACTGGGCAAATCTTAGAGGTTTAAACTGAGTCCTGCTGTTCTTCGGGTCTCAAGCTGTAAATATCACACAGACGATGCAAAGTTTATCAGAGTAACCAGAAAGCTGCAATACAGAGTTTGGAGTTTTTAAAAATTTTACGTGTCATTGATGACATCTTGCTCAACATTTTCAAGAGATTACTAAACATTATCTTTCCCAAACTATGTGTTGTCGCATAAGCCAATTAAAGATGGCACTTTCTCCTTTATGGCTCCCAAAGGTTCCCCTGCCCAGTGCCATACCCACAGAGCTTCTCCGCGGAGAGGAGGAGGCGCCCTCAGCCCAGCTGGGTTCAGGCTGTCTCTCTAAACCCAGACGCAGTTTTAGGGTCTGACAGCCCAGGCGGACAGAAGTCTGGGGTCACGTGAGTCCAGCTGCACAACCCTCACCCTCAGAATGGTGGGGGTCTCCAGGAGTACCAGCCATCAGTTTTTCACAAGTCTTTTACAATTCTTGGTAAAAACAATCAAATACCGATGCCATGACATGAGAAGGTACAACTGGATTTCTTTTTTTCCAATAACAATAAAGAATGGCTTTCCAGGCTGAATGGTTTTTGCAGTGCTTTTTGGAGGACCAATTGCAAGCATTTTTAAGTAAAATATGCTATTTGACACTTCCCAAGTTCTCTTTTTTTGTCTTTTTAATTGGAAATAAAAATCAACATGGTACAATAAAAATAATATTAAGATGAAAGATCAATCTTTCACAAGTCCACCACCACAACTCAATCGTTTGGTGGATTTCTACATACTTTCTCTTTCCATTAAACATTTATATATTTATCATGTGTTTTTGTAGGTGTGATTATAACGTCCTTACAATTTTGCATAAGTGCAGGTTATATTTTCAGAAGACATTTTCTTCTATTTTAAATATTATTTTTTAGTCCCTAAATATTATTTCAAAGCTAATAAAAGTATGCTTTTCACTCGCCACAAGTGTAATGATTATTAAGAACTGTTTTAATTGGATTCCCTTTTATTTATACACAGAGTCATACAAGTGTCAGATTATAATGTATTAGAGTGTATGAGAGCCCAGGGGCCCCTGAAATCAAACAGCTCTGCTTTAAACACTTTTAGAAAAGAGAACGCAGAAGATTCTCTCTGCCTCTTCAAGTCTCCTGACACTACGAAAGGTTCTCCATCGCACCACAGCAACCACGTTTACTCCGCATCAGCAGTAGAACGTAGAGGGCAGGGGTCACGTCATTCATACAGCTCAGTGGTCAACTTTTAATGTGAGCACTCGTGATTTTACACGGGGGCGGGGCGGGGAACGTGGGTTTACCATTGTGAGTATGTGAAACAGCTTATTCTTGGGTTGTGATTTATTAGTTATTGTAGTATTTATTTGTATTACAGCTATAAACTTAACTTTTGCCCGCCCCTGTATATACGCACATTTCTATTCATATAATATACACATATATTGCATAAATTATCATTTTTGTATGTATTTCTATATTTTCACTTTCATATTTCTACAATAGGTAAAAATGTCTTTTCTCTAAAAAGTAAAACAACAGTTAGAATCTACATTTAGATCCAAAATCTAAGGAGCACCCCCTAAGCTTTATTTTAATTGTAGACTCAAGTTTCTGTAAGTGGTGCAACCATGGAGACCAAACCAAACCTTGTCTTATTCTAAATGTTCTATTCTGTTTAGGAGATGAGATGATATCATTTAATAACCTCACACCATGTCTGACCAACTAGCTACTAGATTACACACTTGGCACTGTATTTCAGCAAAAGAATGATAGGGAAGTGCAATAAGCACTTGCTCCACACCCGTGAGTCTTCACTAAGGGGTCGGCTTTGTTCTGAGACCCCGGTATTGACTGTCAAGTGCCCTGTCAAAGGTAAAGTTTCAGGTGAAATGAGCTATCAGCAGGGAGGGTCTGCAAATGATATAGAACTTTCCGGCCCTCACGTCCTCTTGCCCTAGTGAGGGCTGCAAGGGCCTCGCTGAACAGAGTTTATTTAGAAAAACGTTTTACATGAAGGCAAGCTTTCTCCAACTTATTTAAGTTTTTTGTTATTGCAAAGGCTTTTTAAAAAGTTGATTTATTTGCACAGTTGAGAACTTTGTGCTCACCTTTATCAAGTAGACACTGGTTAGGACGTATAAGATTTTCCTCATAATTTGCTTATCTAAAATGATCAATTTGGGATTATCAACAAGAAATGAAGCCCTTTTATAGAACATTTCTTGGCACGACTTTCACTTTTCCCAAAAGCAGCCACGTGGGGAGAAAGAACTAGCTACGGCTGAGTGACGGGGACACGAACGGGCGTCTGTGCTCTTCGTCCCTCTTCTTAGGACAGTCAGTGTAACAAACCGTCAGCGTGGCCCCCTACTCGCCCGGGAGGCCCAGGGAAGCACAGGTTTCCACTGACCACTGCGGAGACTGTGAAAGGCCCTCGGGCCTCCTGCCCGGCCGCCACATCTCAAGGCTGCATGAAGTCCTAGCTTTATGGATTAGTTCTGCATTGATTGGCCTAATCCTTTATTACTTATTAAAATGCAAATTGCTTTAGAAGAGGAAAAATGTTAAACCTTATCAGTGATTTGGAGGTTGGGTTGGCATGACCCTGCTAAGCTCTCCCAAGAGCCTGTGAAGCCCCAGTTCCGGTGGCCAGAGACACCCCCTCCCGCCCTTGTTAGGGGGACATAAATAGGCTCCATCGGTGTTCGTGCGATTCGGCCTAGGTCTTAGCGCAGGGGTCCGAGAGTCGGGAGCTCCCGCCTACCTTTAGGTTGATCCCTGGGAAAAGTCCTGGGTATGACCCTCGATTGGAGCTTTATAACCACCCTCCAAGATGAACTTCATTGAGCAGGTCACACTGTGAATAAATTAAAGATTTATTATGTAGGTAAATGTAAACACATCCTAACAAATGTGAATAATATTTGAATAATATTTCCATGATAAGGGATTTACAATAATACCCTAAGAAAGACAAAGTACAAAGAAAGACAGAAATACAATGTATTCCTTTCCAGTGGGTAATAGCATTTATGTTTCTTTCGGAATAAATCTCCCCTTGGTGTCATCTACCATTCTCTGAGAAAGGGTAATAAGTTGTATAAGACTTTAAAAAATAGATATTAGCTGAATCTTGCTTTTTCATTAGTGTTTACTCTTCTAATAAAAACATGTTTAAATATCAGTCTTACTTTCTCATTGGACCCATAGTAAATTCTTTCAGACTCAGACACCTCAGACTCCCCACTATTGCTCTGGTAGATAAGAAGCCTGTCTTGAAAGCATTTAATCACCAATGCAAATAGTCCTTTTCGATAAGTTTTAATGTCTCTCATCACCACTTATCCTTAATCCTTCTGACAAAAACCTGAATAGCTGTAATTCCCCTCCTCTTTCACTTCAAGGATAATGTGAGAAGTAGTTTAGGTCCCATCAGGGGTGTCTTGACAGGGGTTGCATGATGGATGAATTCTCGCATTATGAAGCCTGTGTACTGCTGATGGTGCATAGATGTATACTTCCACCATTTGAGTAAGAAACAAATCAGTCGCCCCCACCCCCCAATTCTCCCTTTGGTACAGTTATTCCAGAAGCATATTAAGAGTTTTCAGGCTTTGGAGATACTAACAGAAGTCGATTCTCGCCTATTCTTGTCCCTCCGTTTTCTTCTTTTCAACGACAATGAAAAAAAATCATTAACCACTGAGGTCCTTCATTAATCAGAAAAATGAACCAGATTTTCCAAAGTGTGTCAAAATGTTATTAAATCCTTATGGAATCAGAGATGTGCCACTCTAGAGAGAGTAGAGACAATGAGGTGAGATTATACCTGGTTTATAGATTGCACAAAAGAGTTCTAAGAAAGGTATTCCTGGGGATGTAAAAAGGCAAAGAAAATCAGAATTGATTAAAAGGAAAGGTGTCTTGAAGTCCATGTCCACAGGGAAGTATTTTAAGATAAGGTTACACATTCAATCCCCATTTTCTAAATAGATTCGAAGTATCACTAGAAGCCACAGCATACACCTAACTCTGAATGTCCCCTCTCTCCTTTTTTTATATCAAAGTTTTCTTGGAAATACTGTTGCCATGTTGTTTTCATTGCTGTTTGTTTGCACATCAATTATTTGCGTCCAGGCACTTTTAACTTTCCAGTAAATTCTCATGCACATATTTGTGTGTGTGCTAAATATGCACGTTTAGTCTTTCACTGGATTGGCTACTTGCAGTGTTATTTAATCTCATTTACTTCTAAAAACATTTAGCTTTCCTTATTAAGCCATCAACTAATCTCCAGAAAAGGGGTCTCTGGTTTTAACCATGTGCTTCAGCAACATAAAAGAAAAGCTTTCACTGAATGGAATTCCTGATTCTAATTCAGAGGGTATGGTCTGAAAACATGTTTAGTTATATGACTTAAGATATGTTTCAAACTTAAAACAACTTTGGGGATTTTAACCCAAGTGAAGTGAAATCTTATTAAACAAGAAATCACACCCTTAATGTAACAAACATTTTAACACTTTATAACATAAAGTTATTTTTATTTACACTATTGCATTTAATCTTCAGAAAATCCCTTTTAATATCTATTTTATGTCTCCCCATTAAGACATAAGAACACTCAGTATCAGAGGGCATGTGACTTCCCCGGGTCACACGTCTCATAAAAGCCAGACATGCGTTCGAACTTCAACTGCACGCCTTCTGTGCAGAATACCGTAGTGATGGATTTCCTGGAAACACTGAGACACACCAATCTTTGATGAAAATAATGCTGAACAGGCTAGAAGGCTGATAGGAAATTGGGAACATCTCTCTCTCTCCCCCTTCCTTCCTCTCTCTCTAAAATCAATGAACATACCCCTGGGTGAAGATATTTTAAAAAAATATACATGGCTGATGAAATGCATTTCTGTAAGAAGAACGCAAAAGAATCCCATTCCTCGTAATGGCAAAGCAATGTGCGACACATTAACCCAACTTACAACAAGCGTAAACTTTGAACAAATACAAAAGCATGTATTTGGAGGCACAGAAGAGCCAACAAAAACACGTAGAAACTGGAGTAAACCCGTCTTTTCTTTAAGTTTTCTTTTTTCTAGTTTTATTGAGAAATAACTGATTTGCATCACTCTATAAGTTTAAGGGGTACCACAGGTGAAGGGATTGCTACTGTAATAGTTTACATTCATCATCTCATATAGATATAAAAAAAAATTCTCCTTGTGATAAGAACTGTCGGATGAAATTCATCTTTGAAACAGGAAACACACTGGTAAAATGAACACGTGCATAGGTTGTTCCCTGAGGACCCAGCACCGTGGGCCTGGTTCACAAGGAAGAGCTTTCAAGCTACAAGCGGAAGTCTCACCGGGCTCAGGCTTCAGATGTCAGGGTTTGAGGCTCTGAGTGTGTCTAGAAATTGATGAGGGATGTCCAGCAGTCCCAAACCTCCACATGATTACGCTGTCGCTGTCTGGCATGTAACTCTGCTATGCAGGACAAGAATCTAAGGGGTCCGCCAGAAAAAGCGGTAGGAAGCTTGAAAGGACTGAAAAGATATCCCCAAGACCGCCCACTGCTTGGGAAGTAACACTGGAGCTTCATGCTCTGCCAACTGAGAGAACAGCAAACGAATGAGGATTTCCATTAAAATCTGAGGATAACCGTGTCTGAAGAGTAAGACCCACATCCTGGGATTAAATGAAAATGTAAAACAGACATATGCTAACAAAACCTAAACTCAAGATTCCACAGGTTCAGAGTGGTTAATAAACTCCCTACTTTATCCAAATTCCACGCTCTTTAGAGGAAGATAACAGAATCCCAAGTCACTATAATGCATCACTCAAAAAAACCAATGATTACTAAAATATCAATAGATATAAGAAGTAGCAGGAAAATATGTATCATACTTAAAAAATATAATAAAAGAAAAGACTCTCAGATATTCCATGTTTTGGAATTAAAAGCACTGAACTTGAGATACTCAACATTTTAAAAAGGAATCCCAAGGAACCACTATAGCCATAGGAAATCCCTGTGCCATATTGAAATAAAAAGTCTTTTTATTACTTAATTGCAAACAGAGGCATTTAAAGAAAGGACCAGCGAATCTGAAAACAAAGTCAACAAATTTACACAACTGAAGCGTAGGGGGAAGCGAATGGCTAGAGAATGAAAAAACCAACAGTATCAACTGGTCTAACATACACGCAACGGGGGTTTCTGAAAAAGAAAAGTTAATGGGTAGAAAATATTTGTAGAAATATTGGCTAAAATGCTTAATGTTTTTAAAAAACCAAATGCAGATTCAGGAAGGTAAGTAATACCCAAGTATTTCTTTATAGCACAAAGAAAATCACACTTTCATATACCACACTCTAAACTGTTGAAAACCAAAGGTAAAGAGAAAATCTTACAAATGTGTGTAGAATGAAGACACATTACAGACAGAATGACAAAAATAAGAATGATAATTCCTGTGACCTCAGAAGCAATTATGCTAGAACAAGATGAAATATTAAGGTGCTGAAAAAAATACTGTCAATATATAACTATGTTAAACAAAAATATCCCTTAAAATTATACATGAATTAAAGACACTTCAGATAAATGAAAATCAAGAAATCTTTGCTAAGGAATATATGCACACTATAACCACTCCTAAAGGAATTTCTTCAAACAGAAGGTAACTGGTAGTAGAGAGAAATGCAGATCTACAGGAAGAAACAAAGAGCACTAAAAACAGTAAACATTGGGTAAATAAGCAATAATATTTTCTTGCTTTTATTGAACTATTTTAAATCAGTTAAAAATAGAAAACAAAAAGGTCACTTTTTCCTTAAGCAAAAAAAATATATATGCATATCACAGGGTTCATAACATTTATGGAATTGAAATATATGATGAGAATAAAAAGGGTGTTATAAATGTCTAACATTATAAATACAGTGTCTTATTAAACAAAGGTAGATTATGATAAGTTAACAATAATTATTATTAATACCTGGAGAAAAATTCCAACTATATGCTGTTTATAGGAGATGAACTTTGTGAAGACTGAGAACTACTGAAAATGAAAGAAAGAAAAAGAAATACCAAGTAATGCTAAGTATAAGAATATTGGTGTTGCTTCATTAGTATCAGACAAAGTAGATTTCAGGGCAAGAAATATTACCAGACCTAAAAAGAGACATTTTATAATGTTAAAAGTTAACACTCTTAGAAGATTTGAAGATCATTATCAGCTGGCTTGTTCATAGAACATAACACTTACTAACTGCAGAATATACATTTTTTTTAATGCACCTGCCATGTTCACTGAGACAGGCCATATGCTGAGCTACAAGGAAGATAGTTACGTATTTGCTTTTATCTATGATCAATAGCAGAAATGCCAGTTGACTCTTCTTATAGTTTTCTAAGCTTGCTTTACAGTTTTCTGAACTTATATATAGACTCATATCCAAGTGCAACTTTTAAGCACAACATAAAAGCCTCCAATATTTGAGCCAAAGATATCTAGTATCTCTATTTCCTGATTTTCTTCTTTCTCCCATCTTATTTAGGAAAGTGGATAAAAATAAATTTAGTACTCATGGAGTTTATGAGTTTGTGGTAGGCAGAGAAGGATATTCGCTTTCAGTAAACATGTGACCATATGACAAAGGGCAAAGGCCACTAGCAAATTCTAACAAGTGGAGCTAAAATGCTGGCACTTTCAGGAGATGAGAGATGGGCGAGTTACATAAAAATAACCTAGAAAAGGCACATATATATTATTTTTAGCACTGGCTGAGCCTGGCAAATTCCATTAAAAAAATTCTGCTCTAATTTTTAAAGTGAAAAATAAATTTATATCCTCCAAGAAATATATAAAGAGCTGAAGATCAAATTCTTAGAAAAGTTATTAAAAACTCCTACTGTGAATTAGACATACCAGTCATTTCCTGATGCTATTCATTTTTCCACAATAGTTTTGTTCTTTTGTTTAAGAAAAAAACATATTCACCATGTGTTGAGGCCTTTTAAGGCTGTCAAGTAGCAAGCAAATAAAAAGAAATCACTTACCTAATCATTCAGGGTGTTTTTCTTTATAAAATTTCTCATAAAATTTTTCTGGCTTTGTCCACATCATAAAATAAAAATGTGAACTTGCGGAAATTAATCCAGCTAAACCACATGGAGAAAAAAACAATTGTGAGAAAAGAGAAAGAAACTGGCAGTTTGGTGGATTTAAAAAGTGAAGTGGGAAAACTATGGTGAGAATGGAGATAGTAAAATATATTGCATGAAACAAACAATTCTTATGACCATTCACCAGGAAAAACAAGACACTCATAAAGAAAATATCCAAATGTCATATACAGAGGGGATGGAAAATTTATGTAAAATCACTTATCTTTTCTATATGACGACTCTTATATCAGAATATATAGCCTCTCCTCTCTCCTTTTTGCCCAGCTATCCCAATTTTGGGTCTTTCTATTTATTTGTTTTCCTTTAAAAAAGATGTTCTTATGGAAGAACTAAGGCTCTATCTATCTATTTTAGTGTGAAAAGGCATGAATATATTACCTCTATTAAGGATTCTTTCACTTAGCATCACTTTGCAGCTAATGCCACATTCTACTTGCAATTAAATCCATCTTCTTGGGCCCTGGCTGGTGTGGCTCAGTGGACTGAGTGCCGACCTGCCAATCAAAGGGTCACTGGTTCAATTCCCAGTCAGGGCACATGCCTGGGTTGCAGGCCAGGTCCCCAGCAGGGGGCATGTGGCAGGCAACCACACATTGATGTTTCTCTCCCTCTCTTTCACCCTTCTTTCCTCTCTAAATAAATAAATGAATAAATAAATTCATCTTCTTGGTACAGAAAGCACACAATAAATGTATGAATGAATAAAAGAATGAGCCAATGAAACTTTGCAGATACTGAGCACTCCAGATCACTTAACACGTCTGTGTGGCCTACAGGAAGTCACCTAATCTTTCTTTCCCTTTGCTTCCCTAGCTGTGAAGCAGGGATAATAATATCGTCTCCTTCGCAGGATTATTGACAGGATACGATAGCTGCCCTTGTTGCTGAACTCAGTTCCTCACTGATGTCCACTCTGAGCATGGACCACTGTAGCCCTAAAAACCTCAAAGCAAAGGTGAGGGCAGGCTGTGTGCATACCTTCGTCCGCAGAATATCTGCGGCACAGAGGGTAACAGAAATAGAATCCGTGTGTCACTACCACAAGTCACTTGCGGGGCCCACAGGAACCCAACTTAATCTCAGGATCTCTATTTCTTGAAGGTTGACATAAAGCATCTCTAGGACATTTAAACACACAATCCGCCAAGTTCTTATTTTTTGGCTGGAAAACAAAAAAGTGAACCTGCCGTGTCCATAGTCCAAGGCATGCTCAACGAAGAACAGTGGGAACATTCATTTCCTTCTGGGAGTTCTCCCCTTTCCAATTTCCACTTCCAACCCAATTCCTAGGAGAGGGTCCAATCTCTACAGCTCACTCAAAGAGAGACAAAGTCAATTATTTTCCCCAACCTGGCTTATTAAATCTTAAATTTATACAAAGTAGAATCCCCAAAAATCCAGTATAATATTTTTTTAAGATTTTATTTATTTATTTTTAGAGGGGAAGAGAGAAAGAGAGGGAGAGAAACATCAATGTGTGGTTGCCTCTCACACGCCCCCTACTGGGGACCTGGCCCACAACCCAGGCGTGTGCCCTGACTGGGAATCAAACCAGTGACCCTTTGGTTCCCAGGCCGGTACTCAATCCACTGAGCCACATCAACCAGGGCTAATCAAGTATAATTTAATTATTGGGGGAAAATAAATCTTAACTGATGGGTTGATAGATTTAAAAACTGATGAGAAGATTAATGTGGAGAACAATTCAATATTCAACAAATGTTTCTGATAGCTGTTCACCAGAGGAAAAAAAACACAACAAACAAAAAAGAAAAAGAAAAAAAAGAAACAGTTTAGCTGATTAATTGCCCAACTTAAATTCTAAATAGCACACTTCAAATTTTGGTTTCTAAAATCTTTGGTCAAACATCTAGGTTTTTCTCTGAGAGCAGAAGATGACAAGGACGACCCCTGGCTTCAGTTTTGTGAGCCCAGCAGACACAGCCCAGTAGTTGTCCCAAAACGAAGAGTGGGTGTGCCGAAAGTAAACAAAAATTTCCATCTCCGGGAAATGAAAACCGAGAGTAACCCTTAAAGGATGATGAATTTTTATCCTTCCACAGTGGGTACCCGGAACATTTCTGGCAACGTTGGTTTCTCCACGTTCATCTGAAAACAACGTGAATCAACACATTCTAAGAGCGACTGAAAACACAGCTTCACCTACTATGGGCAGCCACTGTGATGAACACTTCTCACCGAGAATCAACTTATTTTTTCCAATTCAGAGCCTAATGAAGAAATTATAAGCGAAGAAACTCGTTAGCCCATAGAAAACATAAAAGTTCTGTTGAGGAAAGATTTTTCCCTACTTTGGGGTCGTGGAAAGCTGTGTGGGGCTGGGGTGACATGCCAGCTAATTTGGGCAAAGGGTGCGGGTGCTCTGGAACTTCTGCAGCTGGGAGCGGCAGGGCTCTTGGCTGGGAAGGAAGAGGCGGCAGAGACCAGAGGGAGCTGCTTCTTTACTGCAGTTAAATTGAAAGTGAAACGGCCTCAGCTTAGAAATGCCTGGTATGAAGGTGCTGCTGGAGCCATTGGAAAACCACGAGCCACACGTACATCTGGTAAAAACACATCAGGATTCCTCATGAAATACACACCACACGGTTTCTCAGCCACACAGATGTATTAAAACCTTTGCTCCTCGTGTGCTAACAAATTAAATCCATAGTTAAGGTGATGTTTTCTAACCCTGTCTACCTACATGGACCAGGCGATGCAGTCGTGAGTGGGTATAACTGCTGGGGCGGGGGGGGCAGGGGTACTAGTCAAACTAGCGCCCCTGAAAAGCCACGCGTTCACTGAGATGCGCAAGGCCCGCGTTTACAGGCACATGGAACAGCGTCGCCAGGGAGTGTGCCCCGCAAACCAGTGCTGCAGTGACGGCAGCACCTCCCGAAAGTGGGGGGCTTTTCCTTGAAGTCTCTGAAACATTTAAAAAACTGGTGTGAAACCTTGACTTTCTTGAAATACACCTACAATTCTTGCATTTGAAACGGCTTTTGAACTTCGTCTGTTTCAGTAAGGCCTCCCACGGGCACACTGTCTCCACCACGCGCTGGCGCCAGGCAGTGGTGGCAGGTGGCCGGTGGCCGGTGGCCGGCAGCACCGTGGAAACGTTCTCCGTGCCCAGAGAAGGTAGGCAGCCTACGAAGGAGCCGGGGCTGCGGGCCTGCACGCCCTGGCGCAGGGGGTCCAGAAGTCCTGCTTCTAATCATGAGGGGAAGGCCGCTGTCCCTGTGCCCAAGTTGGTGAGCAGGCGTGGAGAGCGGACCTGCGGGCAGGGTGGGGCGAGGCGGGGGCCGCAGGCGCTCAGCCTGCACGGAGACCTGTGGGGTGGGCGCAGAGCACGTGCTCAGAGCTTACGGAGTAATGAACTCGTTGTCAGTGTCTGAGAAACAGG
Source organism: Mormoops blainvillei (assembly GCA_004026545.1). Lineage (NCBI taxonomy): Eukaryota > Metazoa > Chordata > Mammalia > Chiroptera > Mormoopidae > Mormoops > Mormoops blainvillei. The sequence continues at coordinate 161,139 of PVJD01002732.1, read as the reverse complement.
CTCTGGAAAAGCAAGAACGCTGTCGAAATGGCTGGCGAGGTTTTAACAAGAGTGGGGAGGCCCCCGTGGAGTTCTGACCGACAGAGCTCTTGCAGCCCCGGGCCCCAGGGAGAGCAAGGTGCGCGGGGCTGAGGCGGGGTGCGTGGAGGGTGGCGGGGGCTGTGGGCCAAGACCTCAGCAGCTCACTCTAGAGACTCCAAAAACCAGCGCTGCCTCTCAGGCTGAGCTCCTCCCTGGGGAACACGACAGCTCCGAACTGATGTTTTCTGCTTTTCTTTTCATCGTATTGCCAATCTATGAATTCACTGGATGCAGAGAATCGAAATGGAAATAAAAGAGGAAAACTCTCACGTTTTCTCTTTACCTTCACTCTACAGAAAATGGGAAGTGGCTTGGGACTCCCCAGCTGGGTCACATCCACTCCACCTCAGTGCGCACATAGCCCTCTGTAAGGTGGCTCCAACGTAATATGTGTGTGTAGTTGTCATTGCTTTTAGAGAAATTACAGGCAAAAGTAGGCTTTTAAATAGTGATGACAAGGAAAGCATAATTAATAGTCCACCACATAATTTTATTATAACCTAAAACAAAACTGATCAGGTTTTTGCCCCTTGAATTGTTGCAAAATTGATAGACTTAGCACCCACGATGAAAAGAAATCCAAAAACTTTATAAAATCGTGCTATTTACCACAGCTGAACACGTCATCTCAAAATGCAAATAACTGACCATGGGTTGAACATTGTAAATATTACCTTTGTTAGATTTCAAGAGTTGTTTCTTGGTATTTGTGTGTGTGTGTGTGACCTTTGCTCCCATGGAAATAGTAAATGCCTCCGCCTGCCAAACCAAACGCAGTTCTCCCTTGTAGCTGGTGACTGCTGATTATTTTCCCCCGTCCCCAATGTCGCTCGTGCCGTCATCGCTCTTGCAGAAGAGCACATCAACTGCTTGAACTCCAGCCCCGCTTTCCAGGCTGCGCACTGTCTTGGCCAGTGCGGTCAATGCCACACAACTCGGGATCCACTAATGGGGGGTGGTCGTGGCTGTGGGCAGTGAAGACACTGCATACTGGTGGTCTCGTTCCATCTCAGAAAGGAGGAGAATCCCTCCCGCGACTTACGAAATGAATAGGGTATATTCCCACGGATATGGGGAACAGGTGGAAAGGTAAGGTGCCCCCTCCTGAGCCCCGTCTCACTGATGTTGACTCCCATGCTGAGAAGGGGCCCCTCTAACAGTGTTTTAAACACTTCACGGGCCATCTCTGGCAGCTGTGTTGATAAGGAGCATTCAAGGCAGGCAAATTCAAACTTTGACATGCACCGAGGGGCTGTAAACAGTACACCATTAATGCTCTAACACCTGCTTGGTAAACACGAGCCCTCTTTACAATTCACCTTCAAACGTTTCCCTGAAGAGGGAGAGACCCAGTGTGTTGACATACAGAGAGACTGGGCTTGGGAACTGGTCATTATTCTGCTGGGTGGCTAAGCAGCTGTTGTGATTAGTTCTTGACCTCTGGGAGAGGTCTCAACCTGGGACATCTGAGACAGTTGCTCTGAATGATGGACTGTGCTTGCCCCTCTCTTCCTGAGAAATATAGAGAAACACCCTCACCACCGAAGAGGGGAGAACAGTTCAGCTAACTGAAAACAAGCAAATCGTAAGTTTGATCAGCTGGTCACATAAAGTCCTCTACCCATATTCAAAGTCGCCTTTCCTTCGTCCAAGAGAAGGCAGGTTATTCACCCACACACTTATTTAATTTCACTACACAACTGAAAAATGAAAACTTGTGGGCCAGCTCCGCATTCCTTGTATCTCATTCACAAATTCTAAGCATACGAATTGATTGTAGAAGTGTTGAGGAAAATATTATGTTTCACTGTAATTCCGGACAGGAGATCTTCAAATATCCATTAAGAACATACTTAAATAATTACCCTTTCATGTGAGGTTTCTTTACTTTCTTTCAATGTGTTGTTTTGGAATGAACAGAGCAGTTAATGTTTCTGAAGTGCATGTCCTATAGCCAGAAGACAAGAGAAATCTAAAATTCACCGGCTCTGACACCTTACACGGCGACCTCCGTTCTCTCTTCCGGACTTTCTGTCTCTGTAAAACAGGGTGAATAAACGCGCTGGTTTTTCTAGGTGGTGGTGTGGATTGAACAGGTCAGGGCAGTGCTCAATGCCCATCAGCTTCTCTCATTTTGAATTAAATCGCTATCAATATGCTCTTTTTAAAGGAAAGATATGAGTGTCTAACTCATTAACCATTGCATTTAGTCAGACAAGAAAATTTGAAGTTACAGCTCTTGACCAAGGCTCCTTTTAACACAATGATTAACTTCACAGTGGGTTGAAAGCGCACAATATCTTTAAGCTCATCTACCCAAATCAAGCTAAGTGATAAATCATAGTGTTGCTAACGTGATATATTCAAAATGATAAAAGATAATCCTTAGGTCTTAAGGCAACATTTTATAAATTTTGGGGAAACCTTAGTAAAATTAAGTAGAATTGAAAAGTCAAAGAAAGCAACTCCAGTTTTTGGATTTTTAAATTTAGCTTTAAAAATTGATACATTACATATAATCTGTATTCATATAGTGCCCAGTCTACTTACCCTTTAGTTTAAAATAGCTGTTTAATAATGATTCATTCTTCTTCAGTGTTTCTGCATGACTAAATGTTGGTAAGATTCAGAAAGCACTTTTCAAATTAATTCTGCGTCACAACACATTACGTTTAAAGGAGAAAAGCACCAGGCAGTTAATAATGTGAATCCGAACTCAGTGGATAAGGTGATCAAGCAGTGAATGCACGCAGCCGATTTTGCAGAACAGGGTGTCATAGCCGGTCCCCAGAATCAGATTAAATGTTGCCTTTAAAAAGTAAAAATTATAAATTATGTTTATTCTCTAAATATCCATTATTTGGGCTTTCAGCATCATTCTAACAATAAAATGTTTCTGAGCACCAGAACAATCCTGTTTGCAGGATAATTTTCTTGTTTTCCTCTGTTATCTTCAGAAATACTAGTGACCAGTTTCTGCCCTTCCTGGCTTAGAGTTTGTCATTATACCATTCAAATGTTGTGAGAGGTAGGTGACTAAAAATGCATTACTATTCTAAAACCGTATTCAGGCTTATTTTGTAATGTTTTCTTGTGCTATTGGGAATGATTTTGTTTTGACCCCTTGTTGACTTTCAAAACAAAGCAAAGCAGAGTAGAAGTACCTTGTCCCACCAAGTCCACGACAAGAAGAAACACGATCTGGATTGATTTTATGCACCGGTGTGCTGACTGACTCCCTCAGAACGACAGAAGAGGCATCATGAGATCCATTCCACCCAACCAGCATGCCTGGCTGAGAAACGGTTTCCGCTCCATCCTAAATTCCTGGATTCGGAAAGGTCACCCAGAAGCAAGCCTGCCGTTCTGTTCCTCCTCAGACCCGCCGCCACTTTCTGGGGTGGTCTCGGGCACCTGCTGGCCAACACAGACAGGGCTTGGAAGTCATTCCGTCCTGTCTCATGCTGGAGGGCTGCACCGCCAGCGCCCACCACCCACTTACTTGTGCCCTCCTTCAGCTGGGGCTCTAGAACTTTCATTTGTGAACTGTGAACACGACATTAAATCTACGGGGGCTCGTGAAGTAAAGCAGGGGTGTAGAGAGAAAATGGAATCCTCGCACTCTCCAGCAGAGACCATGGTGCCTGTCACACAGCTGGGCCGCCCCATCCCAGGGCGGCACCCAGGCCCCCCCGGGTGCCCCTTCCAACCAGGCCCAGTCGGGGGCCCGGTGTCCCCAGAAGCCAAATTGCCGCACTGTGAGCCATGTTCTCTATGTCTTCCTGAATCACTGAAATGCTTCAAAAGAATTTAGAAATGGAGAGGCATATGCTTTCTAAATGAAAAGGTATACAATTTCACTTTACTTGTTATCGATCATGGATTTGCTGGCCTTTGTATCCCGTTCTGTAGCTTCAAGGGGTTTCTGAAATTGAAAATTGAAATTGCATTCGAGGACCAACTAAGCCTCAAAGTAGAGTCAGATTCCACGGAGAAGTAAAGACTACCCTCGAGGGGTGCACTGAGTAGGAAAAATGTACTTTAAATTATTATTTGGTTATTTAGAGTCAAAAATATTAACTAGAAAATATCCTTGACTTCAGATGTACCCACTTAAATACTCACTCGCTGAAAAGAAAAATAAAATAAAATAAACCGCTCACTGTTTCACTGTTCCAGCAGTCTCTGCTTCCCTCCCTCTCTCCCTACCCACTCCCCCAACTGACTGGCCCCCAGGCATTTTTTCCTAAAGTGAAACCTAGGTCTGAAATAAGTGTATGCTCATTAAAACCCATCTGTATTAGAAATAGCAGGAAGCTGTTGACTACTGCCTGTTTAACTACAACTTTTTAAATGTTACATGTTATCATGTCTGAATAAATCCGTAGTTAATTATATGATCAACTTGGAAATGATAAAAATGCTTTTAAAAGTTTTAGTTGTAAATTAATTATAAATGACTCTAACTGTAAGTGACCTGCAAGTGTTCAATTTTCTAGGCTTTATCTGCCTCCCTCCCCTGCCCCCCAAAAAAATCTCAAGTTAGGAGAATGGACTGACTCATTTTTAGAGAATAAAATATAGTACTGCCATGATAATTAGATGTATAGAATTATAATAAAATACATCACTTATTTTGAACTCTCTTCTAGCTGGCTTGGATCCAGATCTCTGCCCATAAGAATAATTTGAGTAACATTTTCAAAGCATAAATGCCTGTGTCTCATTCGCCAGCGACTCTCGTTCATTAAGGCATAAGTATTTTGGAGGAAAAGAAGGTCTCCAGGTAATTCCAGTGAATGCCCTTGATTAAGAACCACTGCTGGCACGGGCTCCCTATATAATTCACAGAATGGCAGACGAGCGCGGGGAGAGAGGCCTGCAGGAATGACATTTGGAGACGGAGTCTCTATCTTTTTGTAATGCTGCTCCCCGGGCTCAGGGCTGCCCACAGATGGTTTAATTTGTTCCTCACAACAATCTTATGAAGAAGGAACCCGTATAATCTCTGCACAGGAACTGACGATGAGGGTGACGGTGAGGAAGGCTCCGGCGCAGCCCGGAGTACAGCCCACAGCCGCAGCCGCTAAGCACCGGGCCTGAGATTTGCACTCAGACACGTATGCTCAGCGGAGCTGCCCTGCGACCCACTCCGTGTCACCGCCTTCGACTTTCATACCACCATGCCCACACTCACCAAATGTAAATCCCGCTTAACTTCCCAGGAAATAACGAATTAAATAAAAGTAGATAACACCAGTATGCACATAAAAGGGACTCATTAAATATTCATTGCTATAAAAACAGAAATTGAGTTGGGCATGATCCAAATATTTGAAATAATGATGGGTTGCAAATTTCGGCTTTGTTTTTTTTTGTTTTGTTTTTTTTTAATATAGGACATACTTTGTATTTGAAAATGCTGATGTCTGACTTTTTTGAAATACCAGTAGTACATGATAGTTAACTTTACATGTCGACTTTACCGGGTCACAGAGTGCCCGGGCATTTAGTTAAACATTATTTCCTATCTTTAGGTGTGTGTCTGAGGGGAAAGGATGAGCATTTGAGGCAGGGAACTGAGCAAAGCCAATGCCTCCCCAACGCAGGTGGGCATCTTCCAGTCCCCTGAGAGCCTTAACAGAAGCAAATGGTCACGGAAGAGAGGACTCATATTCATTCTCTCTCTCTCTCTCTCTCTCTCTTTCTCTCTCTCTCTCTCTCTCTCTCTCTCTCTGCCAGGCTGCAGAGTCGCGGTCCTGCCCTGGAACAGGACTTACACCAGCAGCTCTCTGCTGCTCAGGCCTCTGACTGGGACTGTTCTACACCTCGGACTCTCGTGGGTCTCCAGCTTGCAAGTGGCAGATCATGGAACCTTGAAGCCTCTGTAATCACTTGAGCCAATTCCTTATAATAAATATTTTTATATATATCCTCTTGGTTCTCTCTCTCTCTGGAGAATCCTGACTAACATGCAGTACCATAATTTTTAAGTGTAAGCTAAACTTGGCACAGTACTCTTCTGGAAGAGAGATCCATGTCTCCAGAGATAACAGTTTACGGCCTACAAGTGTTGTATTCTATTTTCTAGGTGATATTTCTGCTGCCAAAAAATATATATATCTCTCTCTATCGGTGGTTAGGAGAATTCAAAGATTCTCTTTTACAGAATAAAAAGTAGCACTTCCGAGACACTCAGGTATAAAGTACCAAAATGAAACAAACCATTTATCTTGAACATTCTTCCAACCAGTATGAATCCTAAAGATTTGCTGTTCAACTCCTAATATTCCCACTGAAACGTTTAGCCTTCTTCAGCAGAGACAGGTTTCTGGTTGTAAAGTTATTTTCAAAATACAAAGTGCTACAGAAACTGATTTTCGCTTTTAAAAAGACTTGCACAAAAATGGGGAATAAATAACTTTCAGAATTCAACTGTAACTCAAAACAGTGCTTAGGAAGTTCTCACGGTCTGAAGTGTCTGACGTTGTACATGAGGTGAACAAACTGCTGTATATACACAAACACACATACATACACTTTCAACTAACGATACAATTTAGATAGACTTCCAAGTTTGCAGAACGGCTCCAAGAGGTGAGGTGATTGGCTAGCCTGATGGATGCATCCACTGAGACATAAACGCAGACTTGCATGCCTCCTTAGTCACTAGTCCCTCGCAGAAAATGTCACCCTTGCTTGCACATTATGGCCCCCAACTGCAATGCTGAGTTTTCTAAATTTACAGTCCAACTGGCAGCTCTAAATCCAGCACAAAGCTCGGGAATCTGGGCGTCGGTCAGCCTTGGGCGCCCAGTGCGTATGGGGCTCTTCCTCCAGCGCTGACAAGGAGCTGCGAGGGTGCAGTGACGCGGGCCCTCTCGGTGTCGTCCCGCCTGGGGTAACACGGTATCCCAAGTTTAAGTGATGCACCTTAAAGGCTGGACATATTGAAATGTAAGGAGAAGGATGGAGAAGACAAAACAAAGACTGGAGAGAGGCAAAACATTCTGAACCCCCCCCCCCAAAAAAAAAACAGTTTAACAACGTTCTGAAAACTTACCTTTGAGTACTGGTATTCAAGGAAAGAAATAAATCTATGAAACTAAGGGGCCTGTTTTCCTATCTTACTGCAGAGGCCTTGCAATAATTCAAAAGTCAAAATTATATTGTTAGTAGCCAGTCCTCTTGTACCAATGCTTCGTAAACTCGGCTTATTCCCAACTCGATGTAATTCAGGTAATAAATTTTACAATTCAAGGATTTATATATTCCACCAGTTGGCAACATAAATTTATCCAGGAGTGTGATCCCCTGTCAGTGCTAAAGCACTGGCTTAAGCAATTATATGATACATATTAAAAGTGCTGAAAGCATGACATAATTAATTTTTTATTTCTACAACAACCCTATTCTCTCATTATGTTTGATTTACATATTCTCCATTAAATCATGGAACATATGCAAACTGTAACAATAATTAAGTTCCTGTGAATAAGAGTACACCTCTCAATAATATGGAATCAACCGATACAAGTCTTTTTTGCATCTCATTAATTTAAACAATAAAAATATTTTCAACTACAATTTATTGAGTTTAAATGGGGCAATTTTGTGTGGGGAGGTTGGTTTGTTTTTCTGTTTGTCGGAGATGTGTGAGGTTAATAAGAGTGAGCTATAAAAACAAAAAAAAAAACAACTCAGGCTTCTTTAAAAGCAAATCCTATTACAATTTAAACCTGTATTAAATTTTAAAGAAGCAGCAAAGCTTTCAATCAGATGCAGCTTTTCCTAAATGCAGTTAAACACAAGAACAAAACGTCAGGCCGAGGAGGCGAAGGCCTTGCAACGCCCCCGCGGCTAAGCCTCCCTGCGACGGCTGCAGCCCCGGCGGGGGCGTCGCCGCCGGCAGCCCGTTCTCCGCGGAGACTGGAAGCAAGCGCGGGGCTTCGCGCGCCGCGGCAACGTGAGCAAGGCAGAAAGACTTGCAGCCCTTCTGGCTCCAGCTGATTTTTCTCCTTCTAGCACAATGAAGAATTAATAGCCCTGACGACCTTTCAAAGGGCAACAACAGCAAGGATCTTCATTTGGGAAGTAGAAGGAAACTGTTGATTTTCCTAAGAAGATAAACACCGACCTTCCAACCCTGAGGAGGGGAGGAGCTTTTGACTTAGGGACCTCTCACCTCTAAATCCAGGACTTGGAATCACAGTCTCACTTCCTCCTTGTTATTCTCCTGCTAATGTCTTTCTGCCACCAATGTGTAAGCCTGGGGAGGGGGGGGGATAAGGTTTAATTATTTGTGGACTTCTGACAGGATGGGCAAATTTTACTAAAATTTAGGTCTCGCCCTGGCTGGTGTAGCTCAGTGGATCTTAAGCATCCACCTGCGAGCCAAAGGGTCTCTGGTTCAATTCCCAAGTCAGGGCACATGCCTGGGTTGCCAGCCAGGTCCCCAGAAGGGGGCGCGTGAGAAGCAGCCACACAATGATGTTTCTCTCCCTCTCTTTCTCCCTCCCTTCCCCTCCGTCTAAAAATAAAAAATAAATAAAATCCTAAAATAAATAAAGGAATAAAATGTAGGTCTTGAACTAATAAAAAGATGATGTACGAATCGATAACACGGCTTTCAAGATTTGATTTCTCACTCTGGCCTGCTTTACGCAGACTTTTTCTTGTGCTCTTAGACCAGCAGCATTTCCCTGAGAGGGAAGCAGAAGGGCTTGGTCTGCAGACGTGAGTTCTCTCTGCAGCCCAGCCTGACAAGCGCTGGTTTCCTCTGTCTAATCGGATGTGTCTCCCATCGGTGGTGATCACCAAAGGCAGCTATGACTAGAGTTTACCTGCTATACAAATAAGCAGTAATTCTGACACATTGTGTTCTTTCTGATATTGTTTTAATGATTTTGATATCTTGGTTATTTATTTTTTAATCAGTAACTAAATATTTAGATTTAAATTCTCCACTAGAACCCCAGACACACGTGGACTGGCCCTTCTGAGTTAGTGCTACGAGGTCGGGCGGCCTGCAGGGAGTCGTGAAACAGAAGCCCGTGTTCTCCAGCTGTTCTTTCTACTCTACTTCACACAGATACATAATAATCTGGTATTGGGAGAAGTGAGATAATCCTTTTGTTGTAAGTAGGAGGGGAAAAAATGAATACAAACTATAAACAAACTTTTAACAACAGATCTTTATAAATAAGGTTATAAAATACTTGAGTCAGGTACATCGCAAAGTGCTTCGTCATTCTGCTCCGGGGAAAACGCGCTAACCTTGAACTAGCTAGGATCTTTAGGAATAAAACAAAAGCCACATTACCCGAAGAGCTGTATGTGCGTCCGGGGGTTTCCTCGTCGCTGGGAGAGGCTACCACAGACACATTTATGTGGAAATCAGCCAAGGAAACAGAGAGGCAGGAGTTCTAAAAGAAACATTCCTACGGTCCTCGTGGGGTGGAGCCCTGACATGATTTCTGCAGGCGAAACACTGTGGGAATGTTTGATTTCCAACTTTTGTGAGCAAGTGTGCTAGCTGTATGACACACGTGCTGCATACTTTAGCCAATTTCATTTCGGTAAGAGTGCAGCTGTCACATTAGGTTACGGGCTGGCACGACATGAGATCACCAGCTGTCCTGCTGTAGTAATCTAAAGTCCACATGGGGAGGGAACACAACAAACCCAGCAGCCCTGGACTTCACATCTAGAGAAGACACTGCTTTTACTGTGGCCTATGTGAAGGGTGGTTCCCAGAATTACGTGTTACACAAGCTTCGCAACTGCAAGTGTTTCAGCAATAACAATGCTAATAATAACATGTGCGTTCATAGGCAGAGCCAAAGGAATCAACAGATAAAGGTAGGGGGATTTACCCTCTCATCCTTGTCAATTTTCTGTAAATTTGAAACTGTTTCAAAATAAAACATTTCTGATCTAATGACGCTACTAAGGGAACAGCGAAGAGGAGGCCACATACAGCTACAAAAAAGGAATAGCATACACAAAGAACTCCTACCACTCAATAATTAAAAAGCTTAAAAAACTAAAAAGTGGGAAAGACGGCAACGTAGGCGACGTGGCCCACCTCTTCGTACAACCACATCAAAACTACAACTAAAATATAGAACGACCCTCAGTCAGAATCGTCAGAAATCGAGGTGAATGGAAGTCTGACAACTACAGGTAAAGAAACCACACCCCTCCAGGCTGGTGGGAGGGGCACGGATGTGGAGCAGGCTGGCCCCACGCCCACAAGGATAAAAATTTGGGAGCAATGTCTCAGGAGCGGGAGCACGGAGTCCTAGGCCCATACAAGGCCCCCAGCCCAGGATTCCAGTGCCAGGAAGATAAGCCCCCACACCTTCTGGCTACAAAAACCAGCAGAGATGGGGTCCGTGGAGGAGCTGCTGGAGCCCTACGCAGTAGGGACTTGGGGAACCCACACACAGACTCACCTACTCAGACTCGCTCCCTCTGAGCGCCAGCACCAGGGTAGCAGCTGGAAGGGCACCAGTGACACACCGGGAGAGACTGAAAGTGTCTGGCACTGGGGTGAGCAAAGGCCACTGTCCCCTTGCCGAGCCCTCCCCCTCCAGAGACAGCAGGCTGGTGATACAATGGAGGCTCCATCAACCTGGCTACCACTCTGTGACCACCGGCCCAGGAGATCCGCAGAGACTCCACCCCACCCAAATTACAGGCCCACCCAAGCTGCTTTCCCATAAGAATGGCTGGTCTTGGCGCCTAAATCCTATCAAACAAGCAACAGCTGGCTTCAGTGAGCCCTAGGGCAGCCAGATTAGAGTCTCAGCTTGGCTTCAGCTGGGAATCTGCAAGCCCAGCACAAGTAGCAGCCATCTCGGATTGCTTTACAGCTCAGGCAGGGTGGTCTGGGCAAAACACAGGTCAGGGTTGAACTTGGCCTGCACCACCTGGGGGACAGCGCACCCAGTGGACAGGTACAGACCACGCTGGAGCACCACCACCCTGCCCCTGCACAGCTGATCCTCCACAGAGGACGGAGGTGGGTGGTCACAGCCAGTCCTTGCAGCTGACTGGCCTGGATAAATCCCTCCCATTGATCTGCCAAGGGCAACCAAGGCTCAACTACAAGAGGAGGGTGTACTTAGCTCACACAAAGGGCACACCTCAAGTATCCAGCTTGGGTGATAGGGAAGGCAACTGGACCCTACAGGACACCTGCAACATTAGGCCACATGACCAAGACACAGAGTCAAAGCAGCTCTACCTAATACACAGAAACAAACACAGGGAGGCTGCCAAAACGAGGAGACAAAGAAACATGGCCCAGATAAAAGAACAGATCAAAACTCTAGAAAAAGAACTAAACAAAACGGAGATAAGCAATCTATCAGATGCAGAGTTCAACACCCTCGTTATAAGGATGCTAAAGGAACTTAGTGAGGACCTTAGCAGCATAAAAAGACCCAGTCAGAAATGAAGGATATACTAATGAAATAAAGAACAATTACAGGGAAACAACAGTAGAGTGGATGAAGCCAAAAATCAAATCAATGATTTGGAACATAAGGAAGCAAAAAACAACCACACAGAAGAAGAAAAAAGATTTAAAAATAAGTAAGTATAGTATAAACAGCCTCTTGGACAACTTCGAGATGTCCAACATTTACCTCATAGAAGTGCCAGAAGGAGAGAAAGAGCAAGAAATTGGAAATCTATCTGAAAAAAGAGTGAAAGGAAACTTCCCTAATTTGGTGAAGGAAATAGACATGCAAGTCCCAGAAGCGCAGAGGCCCAACCAGGATGGATGCAAGAGGCCCCATCACACCAAGACACATCGGTGTTAAAAGGCCAAAGGATAAAGATAAAGAGAGACTCTTAAAAGTAGAAAGAGAAAAGAAGTTAGTTACCAGGTGGTTGCCAGATTGGGTGGGTAGGGGCAGAATGGGTAAAGAGGTGAGGGGATTAAGAAGTACAAATAGGTAGCATACCTATTTGTATACAGAACAGCCACGGGGATGTACAGTACAGTATAGGAAATGGAGTAGCCAAAGAACTTACACACGTGACCCACGGACATGAACAATAGTGTGGGGATTGCCTGAGGGAGCAGGGAGCGCTGGGTGGCGGGTGACAATGGGGGGAAATCAGGACAACTGTAATAGCATAATCAATAAAATATAATTTAAAAAATTTTTTAAATGGAACGAAGACAAGACAAAGCATTCAGCTAAAGATGAAGCACGAATGAAAGCAAATACACCAAAAATATGTACAATCTCCTAACAGGAAAAACAACAATTTAAAACACAGTTATGATTTTCTACCCACCAAACTGACAAGGACAAAAACTTTGGCAATACCTGGTACTGCCAAGACTGAAGAGCACCAGGAACTCTCCAACTTTGCTGGTGAAGGTACAAATTGGTATCGCTGCTTAGAAACAACTGGAAATTTGTAATAAAGTTAAAGATACACAAACACTGTGACCCTGTACACACCTACAGGAATCTATGTGTCATTGAGGAAATGTATGGACAGACAGGAACAAGACTTCATGGTTTCAAAGTTTGTTACAGATAAAAACTAGCAAGAACCCAAATGAAAATGCATGAACAATAACTAAACACATCAACATGGGTGATCTTAAAAAGATAAATATTCATGAAAAGAAGCAAGTCAAAATAATACAGTATGATATCATTTATGCTATATTCAAAATATGCTGTATTAAGTAATAATGAATTCTAACACTTTATTAAAAACTATTTAAAAAGCAAGGAATTATAAAAACAAAATTCAAATTAGTAGTTACTGAAGGTGAGAGCTGGTTGTGGTTGGAGCTTTAATGATACTGTAAATTTTTTCCTTAACTTAGACTACATTATATATGTGGAGTAGATTGTTATTTTTCTATTATATTATTATGTTAGTAGTATATTTTTGTTACTTTTTCTATTATATCATGTAGTAACATAATAGAAATTAATATATATAAAATATTTCTTAATTTAAAATTAAATTCAAACTAGTTAATATTCAATCACATAAATATTTCATTCTTTCAGACAATGTCCTAATAAACCCTTTAAAAATACATATTAGATTAAATACACAGATGTTTTATAAAGAATCTGAATACTTTTTTAAACGAGCTGCCTTTGTGTCTTACATTTAAAAGTTTGAATAAAATATTAAATACCCCTTATGTCAAAAATGATAACGGTTCACTCCTCAGATGGCGTACATCCATTAAGTCCTACGTGTGGAAACTATCCCAAACTTGGCTCTAAGGTGAACGGGATTCACAATCTCACAGGAGCGTTCTTCTAATAGCCCACCTCAGGGTCCTCAGACGCTCTAAGGAAATGAAGCTTTGCGTGACCCATTAAGGACCTATTCCTAGAGCCTAGATTTTGTAAAGTTAAAATGTAGCTCAGAGAAGACTGATAAGCTGCATATAAAGGCTGACGAAGAGAAGCGCAGGCTCTCTCTGTCCAGCAGAAAAACCAAAAAAGCACAACGGGAGGTTCTGGTGTGCTTGCCCTGCAGGGGCAAGCCTTATTTCAGCGTTTTTTCCTTTTCACTAATTATATGGTTTAGTTTCTTGTATTATCTTTTGAACTAGCTTTGTCTTCCTCTGCTTTCTTCATTAATTTGTGAAATAAATATTTGGCATTTGTTATAGCTTTTTTCAAACATTCTCATTTTATACCTGTAACAAGCAGGTATAGAAGGAAACTGACTAATATAGAAGGAAACTTGCAATATAGAAGGAAACTGACTAATAACATTCCTTCATGAGTTGCAGTTAAATCTACCAATCTCAATGTCCTCAGTGTGTGTCAGTGGCTGCCAAAATTTTAAGAAATCGTGAAGGGGGCAGAAAGTCCATTGCTGAACAGGAATTTCCAATTCAAAATCATTATTTAAAATAATAAAACTGTCATAAATATCGCAGAGATTTTTAAAATACAGGAAATATTTTGTATTTGAAAACTCTGAGGTTTGATTTTTTAAATACTAGTACATGATAGTTAACTTTACGTGTCAACTTGACTGGGTCACGGGGTGCCCAGATATTTAGTTAAACATTATCTCTGGCTGTGTCTATGAGAGTGTTTCCTGCAGAGATGAGCACTGGAATCAATGGACTGAGTAAATGTTTTTAGCCGCCACACCCTGAATGGGACGATGCCACCCCATGCACACTGGGGAGGGCACCACCCAATCCATTTGGGGTGTGGCAGCTAAAAAATATTAATACTTTTCCTCCCACCTTCTAAATTCTTCTGGTTGGACTAATCATCAAATCAACAGAGACAAAGAGGAAAAAATCAAAGTCTTAATACTTGAGCACGGGGAATTCACAGAAGCATAAAAATTCCAAAGACAGGCAACGCTGGGTATGTAAGGCCTTTTTTGACAAAGGAGAAAGGGGGCTTATTAGGGTTCAGAAGTGAGAATGGGCCATTTGCAGGTAGCTGAGGGAGAGCGGAACACACAGGGCAGGAAAATTCTTGGCAGGTGACTCAGACACAAGGGGACCCCGGGGGCTGTCTAGCCCCCGGGCTTGGAGGCTTTTAATAACGCTGGGCGAACATTCTTGCAGTCACTAGGCCAAGGTTCCCTCCCAAAGCAGATTTCTCCGTCTCAATCTCTTGGGCAGGAAAGAAGTGGGGATAAAAGGTTCCTTCTGAGTCTTATTTCTTAAGAAACAGCTTAAAATCAGTATGCAAAAAGGAGGCTTCAGGATGGCAAAACGTTGGTTCTCTCAAAGGGCAAAAAAGACCAATATCCCAGCTCAAGCTGTCAGGCAGAAGAAGTGGCCCCCTACGGGAGGTTAGCCTTCCCCTGCTCAGGCCTTCAACTGACTGGGTGAGGCCGCCCACACCAGGGAGAGGCCACCCCACCGATCCCAATGCGCCGCTCTTCCACGAACGCAGTCTCAGACACTCCCAGAGTGTTCGGCCAAGTATCTGGGCGCCCTTGTGGCCCTGTCAAGATGACACATAAACCATCACAACCACCCAACTTCAGTTCACATTTTTACTGTCTAAATTCATGATTAAAATAATTGTGAGCTAACTGAAAATTTGTAATGCGTCTACCTGTTTCAAGCTGAAACCTTAAGTGTCTTTCAAGAATCTTCCCTTGGCTGGAGTTTAGGTGCTTATTTTGTAGCACGGGCACAGGGCAGGGGAAGGTGGGTGAATGTGCAGGCCTGAGGCAGTTTTCGTTTACAGTAATCATTACAGAGGAACGTCACTGTCAATTTCATCTCACAGCTAAATGCACAGTCTTACTTTTTGCAGTGCTTTTGTGACTCACATTTGCATTTTCAGGAAAATCAGAACAGTCTATTCGAGCGCAGTTACATTCGAGAATCTGGAGAGGGAGATAACTCTCGAAGATCACATGACAGACATAACACTGAGCAAACTGCGTGATTCCATCTGCATAAAATCCAAATGCAGGCGGAGGAACTCTACGCCGCAGAGGTCGGAGAGCAGTCAGCCGCCGTCTGCGAGTGGTGATGAAGGGCTCAGGCAGCCTTCTGGAGTTAGGGGTCCGCTCTGCGTCTCGATTCGGGGGATGGTTACACAGCCGTAACTAGTCATCAAGGGGTCGCTGGAGAGCTGTGCGCTTTCCTGTAGGTGAGTTGCGGGGACTGAAAAACCGATTTCGTTCTCATGTTCCAAGTTCTCCTAGCGGGGCGGACGATCAAATCAGCAGACGCAGATTACCAGTACTGGGAGAAAGCGTCTAAAGTTTATTAAGGATGTACATGCCAGGAGGTATCACAAGATATGAGACCCCAAAATGCACTGGGCAGATGAGGTTTGTATGTCATCATGGACAAAGGAAGCAGGGGGCAGTGGTCGGGTCTGAGATTTCAACGCAAACAGGCAATTTGCAGGTAGCTGAGGGAAGGCTGAGCACACGTGGCAGGTAAATTCTGGCAAGGCAACCCGGAAGCCATGGGCACAGGGGCTGACCCAGTCAACGAGCCCCTGCTGGAAGCCGCCCTACCTGCCATACTTAAGTCACGTGAGGCTGAGGTGAGCCTGCTAAGATTTCCTTCCCGCAGCAGCATTTCCATCCCAATCTCTTGGGCGAGAAAGCGGGGCGGTTCAGATGTCATTTCTGAGTCTTTTGCTTCTGAGTGACCAGCTTACAATCAGTATCCCAAAGGGCAGTTTCAGGGTGGCAAAACTTTGGTCCCCCGCAGTTACAACTTTATTAAAACACTTTTTAAATCCACGGTGTTTCTTTTTTTCTCATACAATCTTGCATGGGCCTCCTGAAATGTGTGCTAAGGATGGGGGGGGGGGGGCGGTGGGGGAGTCAAGCAGGTTGAAACGAATTCTAGAGAAAAGTAAACCAGTATGTTTTGACCAATAAAAAGGGCTCTGCAGACCAAAGGAAAGCCCCATTCAGAGGGAGCCCATCTTCAGTCACACGAGGGCATCACCGTTACCACCAGAATGGCACCGTGTTGTCCCCAGCTTGTCATTTAGGACCGAGGCTGCTGCCTTCCCTCCGAGTCCCTTACTGGGCAAGCTCCAGGCTCGGAGAATATGGAACATACACCAAACAATGGGCTTCCGGGGAGGTGGGCTAAGTAAGATACACTGTGGCCTTGGAAAAAATGTTGTTCGTTAAAATTACTGTTGAAGTTCAATATGAGGCTGGCTTTTTCTGCTTACGGAACTTAAAGCATTTGTTACGCCAAAACTAAAAATGTTTAAGAACGAAAAAAAAAAAAGTTTAGCTGAGTCTAAATGAGTAGAACAATACAAAAAAACCCCATATATCTGCAGATTCTCTACTTAAATTTCACACACCCAAGTTCTCCAAAATTCATCTTAATTGAACATTTAACGGCACCCTTTGCTTACTTCTCTTCCAGCATGTGACACGGTGAATAATTTCTGCTGTCAATTCTATCTCTCACACAGACCATTACTTCCTGACTGACACAGCAAGAGTCAGACGGCACGCTTTTGAAGAGAGCCAGGCCTTGGTTTATCAGACCAGAGGGATGAAGGTGAGAAATTCCAAGCGAGCAAAGCTCTCCTCCAAATTCCCCGTGCTCTCTGCTGCTTACACTTCTAAATCCCTAAGAATCTGATTTGCATTTTAAAGTATTTGCTATCTCTTTGTCGCTATGTAAATACAAGGGTTCTGAGGCTATCAGAAGGGTCATTGAAAGAGAGAGGAGAGATGTGACCCTGGCATATTACTCATTAATTGTCAGATGCTGACTAAGGATGAAAGCTATGTATGGTCATGTAAAAAACACCAAAGATTCCACGGTGTCGGGGTCATAAAGGCTTTACAAAGGCCCTAGGAATTGACTTGCTAAGGAACTCCCTCTCCTCCTCACGCACAGGCTGTCCGCGCGCTGCTGCACATTCTTCTAAATCTGAGGGGCAGAGAACTTTCCACACCGGACGGCTTGCCGCCACCTCTGTGTTTCCCAGTGACCCTGCCCGTCCAAAGAAGTAAGGCCTTCGCTTACTGACACCGATCGACGCCTGGCATTAAAAGCCGCTGCGTCTACAGCAGCCCAGGGGGAGGCGGCTGCAGCCTGGAGCCCCACGCAGGCCGCACGCTGGGAGCCCCGCCCCGCGGGTCTGGAGCCAGGACTTTCAGGCACTGCTCTGAGGTCCACCTGCAACGCGTGTGAACCACGGCCTGACCTCCCATGTAGAGAAAGAGGAAACAGACGACGGGTGATGCTTCTGAGGCCCCGGAAGAAAAGGGCCTCAAGAGTTTCAGCTTTAATATTATGCTTATTATTTTCTATGGCATGTGCACATCAGTACATTTGTAACAGCGATTTCTTTAAAGCTGCGTGCAGTCTGAGAAATGAACGTCCACGGTGCTGCGACGTGGCACCAAGTCAGCTATCCAAGGGGTTTCCAGTTAACGTGAAATAATATTTTGATGCAACTACACACAGTTCATGCTGAAAAGTAACTGCATCATGAGAATTCGGCAGAGACAGCCGTGAATTCTGCACGTGAGGAGACCAGTGAAACTGTCCGCGTCAGTATTTAGCAAGAAAAGGGGAGCACAGGGAACTGGGCCTTGAGCCTAAGAAAGTGGGGAGCAGGAGGCTGCCGGCCAGCGGGAAGCTGCAGCTTCACACCCCAGGGGTCCACAGCACGGCTGGCGAGGAGACTGGCCGTCCTCCCTCCCCCCTCTGGAAGCAGGGGCAGGGGAGGGAGGTGCTGGACCACAGAGGCCTGTCCAACTCACTGGAGAATGGACCCCCCAAAGCCTGCGAGAGCCTGGGAAATTGATCGGTTCTTTTGAAAGAGCACCTGGCCCATCCCAAATCCCAACTAACGTAATTTCAGGGGAAGACTCACTCTCTGTCTCTGTCTCTGTCTCTTGCTCGTGACCTGCACTCACATGATGCGCTCGCTTGTCTCCTCCATGGCCAAGTGGCCCTGAGAGCCACCCCACACGCAGACGCCAGGAGGGGCCTGAAGTGGACGGCAGCTGGAACCACAGGCTGCACTAGCCAACGCTGGGTGGGACTGAAATACGGAGCAGGAGCTCTGGGCAGCGGCCTGCCTCCTGGCGCCTACTGAAGACAAGACTGGACTGTCCCACGGCGAGGCGGACAGAGATGGAGCCCTGGGAATTCAGGAGGGGGGCCCCCTTAATGGTACATTATCAATAAACCGGGTCACAGCACCACATCCTCCCGTGCGGGTCTCAGGGAATCATTTCCCTTAGACATCACAGGAACCCCACTCCCACCGATAATGAAAAGATTTTCTTAGTGGCAGGATGAAAAGCAAACAGCTGAACCATTCTTCATTTCCCAAAAAGGTGGTGGTTTCCAACCTCTGACTGCAAGTGCTCAGGCTGTAAGTTCGAAAACCGTGCAGCCGTACTCTGAAGACATGCAAATGAGCACAGAACTTCGCTGTGGATGTCCGTGGCTGCTTCAACGGAGCTAGGCAGTGGACAGCTAAGGGGGCTGCTGAGGAAGCATCAGGACAGAACACAGACGTGGCTCATGCGCCCTCCTGGTCTGAGATGAAACCATCACATAGCGAGGAGGCCCCTGAAAGTGGTGACTGCCGAGAGGACACGTGGCACTGTCTCGTCCCCAGGTACGGCACAGCTTTCATCAGCCCGAGCCTGGAGTCAGAAGAGAAGAGAGGGGAGGCATCCTCTCACATTTTATTTGAAATTTCTCACTTCTTGAAGTGACTGATAAATTGCGCCATCGGCTTTTACTAAAAGGACCCCAGCAGGAATTCCGAGGGAATGTGGTGTCTTGAAAAATGCTGATTTTTTTTCTTTCTCGAAGACAGTGGGTACTTGGTGTTACTGTTCTTCATACAGGACTTTTTGGCACATTTTACCTTTAGAAAGGATTTTAACAATGAACAGACTGTACCTCCCAAGTAAATTTTCTTTTGGGCAGAGTACCTCATTAATTACTCTGCGTAACAATATCTGTGTGGAAATCTGTGGGGCCTCGGAGATTATTCCCTAATAACATAAAATGGTATCTCCTTCATTCTAACTTTTCTTATTCCTAACAGTCTAGTGAGGGCTTCTACTGGCTCAAACATGTGTTGTTGTCTTTTTTGGGTGGTGATGGGTTTTGTTTTTGTTTGTTTGTTTTTTTAGCAAATTAATATTTTTCTATATCAACCAAGGTAAAAACAAACAAACAAAAAAACCTCAGAGCTGGAAGTTATTTTCCCAGAACATGGAAGGTAGAACTCTGAGTCCTCCCTTGAATGTTGACGAGGCACACCTTGGAAAAAATGTCTTGTGAAAGCAGGTTTTCTATCAAAGTTGCTGATGACAGGATTTATACATTCTGAGTAACAGACTGGATACCACTGTGTTCCCCCACTTACCCGTCTTAACTCAAGACTTGACAGCTACAGAAATGCTTCCTGGGTGTTTCTCCTCTGCCACTTTGTCCCCTCCAGACCTACTGTGCACCCTCTCTATCCGCTTCTGGGCCCTCTCTTCTGTTTGCTTTCACCTCAGTCCCCCCGCCCGCTGGGTCCTGGTTGGGTTTTAAGCAGCGGGAGGCGCTGCAAGAGACGCACTGAGTAGGTATTCCCTTGGCTGCCTCCTTGCCCGCCTCCCTTGGTCAGACACCAGCAGACTCCCCTCTAAGCACAGCCGCACCTGCTGGGCAGTGGCTCTCTGCTACAGCTCCTCGGGGGGTCTGGTGCTGGCTTCCCCTGGTCCTCACCACACTGCATGAGCAGTCCCTCTGCGAAACATTCTTTCTTAGCCCTTGCATGTGCCACCTCAATGCTGTCTGGCCCCCGAGTAGCACACTTAAAAGATCCCACACAGTGAAAACCAAACAAAACTATAGCTGATTTTACTGCACAGTTAACATAAGAAAAAGGATGTATCACGAACTTCAGATAATAGGCCCTGTAGTTCTAATTCCCAATTTCGTCCTTAGTAAGTTAAAATTAAGTCTTTCTCCTTTCTTCTCCCACCCTCACCGCCTTGGGGCTGGGTGAATGATCTGTGGGCAGGGTTCTTCATTTGCTTAAGTTCTACAAGTTTTCCATTTGTGCTTATTAGTAACAGATTGTATTAATTCTATTCTTGAGGGTGGGCAGGGAGTGGCTTCTTTTAATTTGCACCACAAAATGCCTGTCACTAAATATTTGTAGCTGCCGAACTCACTATTCTCTTTCTGTTTGTGTGGTCCCCACGTGTTCCATCCTTCTCCAAGTTCAAGACTTCAAGCTTCTGCAGCAACTGCTTCTTGCCCTCCCAAGATGCTGCCATGAGCGCCGTCGCATCAGAAGCCCTTCCCAGTGGAGAACCCAGCAAAAAGGACCTTCCTTTCCTGCAGTGCCACGCCTGTCCACGCCTCCCCCTTGTACCCGCCCCTCCCACGCCTGCTGTCCTCGGCGGGCGATACAGGGGATGTGCACAGCAGAATTTTTATTTCAGTTTCCACACGAAGTATTTCTGGATCGCACTTGTTTACTCTGTAGACACTCTTTGGGCCTACAGTTTATTTGGAAAGTTCTGAAATAACTGTTTCCTATCTCCCAGGAAATGACTTTCAGACATTGGCACACACATGCCCGACCCTTCCCCCGGTTCGGCCAGGAGGAGAACCAGCAGCGTTTCTCCCGGCTCTGGCCTTAAGTTCAGGAGTTGCATGGAGGGAGGACGACGGGGACGCCCCCCCATCTGATGGGCAGCGCGCGAGCGCACGCCCTGGCGCGGGAGGCTCGCTCGGGCTGCAGCGCCAAAGTACCGAGATGTTGTCCGCCTGGCACGCGGGGCCGTTTCCGTGAGGTGCCTGGCTCACATTTACTTCCATTTAAATGAGCCCTCGCTCAGTCCAGAGGTGTTTACGAAACGCTTCGGCCTGGGGCTTTTTATATAACAGAGCTGCGCCAGGCTGGGAATCCCGCGGGCTGCTGGGAAGAATCCAAGAGCCGCGGGGATTCAGACTACAGTCCCTGGGCCACCAACCACGGTAATACAGTCATGAGAACGAAGTTTCTGTCACCAAGTTTTCCCATAAAAATTAAATGGAAAGCATTGTATTGCATTAGCTGTACATATATCACATACAGTCCATATGTCACATACAGTACGCACGTGATATATGTGGGGCGCCAGAAAGGCAACTCATCAGAAAGCTTTCCACCAGAAAGGTTTAACACTTCGGAAGTGACTTTTCTCTGTACAGTCAGTACTTCTGTATGTAAACACCCCAGAATAATGAATTCTCCGTACCTCTTGACCACATTCTCAGGGGCCTTTTTGTTAACTATGAAAACTGATGGCCGTTTCCTTTTTTGCACTGATTAAAGAAAACAAACAGCTATCCTGTTTTGCAGCACTCTTCCCTTGCGCTGGACCAACCCGAGGGGCAGGTGCGGGCGTTCAAAGGCGGGAAGGGCGGCGGGAGCCCTAACAGGCGCTGCGGCTGCGGCGCCCGCTCCAGCTGCCTTCCGAAGGCGCGGGCGGCGCACAGGCCCAGAGCGCGCCGTGGGGCTCAGCGCCGAGTGCAAACGCCACCTCGCCTGGTCCTCACGCTGTGACCTAAGCAAGTCATCAATATGTGACTCTCTCTGCAACAGGGGTTAGAACAGCACCTATCTCACAGGGCTGTCATGAGTTAACGCCTTAAACCACGTAAGGCGGTGTGAGAAGCACCATGGACTCTGACGGTTCTGCATGAGAAGTGATCATCTCTCTCCCACACCTGTAAGGATTCAAGCCTGGCAATTTCTACCCAACCTTCTGGGCAGCTAGCAATAGCCAAGAGGAAGAGTGCTTCTGCATCTAAATATTCAGGCTTTCAGGCGAGCAACAGAAAGCACGATTGGTATTTCTATCATGTTTTGACAAAGTTCCATGTTGCTTTCGTGGTTCGAAATGGGGGCCCCCGTCCAGCAGTCAGCCAGATTCTTGACGTTCGCAGTAATTCATCTTGGTATAAAATTCTCTAAGTTCCTCCCTCGGCCAAGGTGAAGCCTAAATCTTGAGTATACCTACAATTAAAATCAATAATGCTCTTTCTGTAGACCAGCCAAGCAGAGTTTTGGGTTGTCTCAGCTAGCAGAAAAATGATGCTGCTCAGAAAACATGCATGGCTTCTTTTCAGTTGTTTTTAAAAAAACATTAAAGGAAGAAAAAAGAAAATATTTTCTTTGCCCCATAAAGGGGGGAAAACAAATTCCACAGTGTTCAGTATCTCCCTTTGGAAATACGTGTTTCATGGAGTTAAAATGTTCCAATGATGGTGTTTTGAGATCATTTGGCCTGTTTTTCATTCTATGTCACACACAAAGAATTCTCCCACATAGGATGAGAAATTGGCCACCAGTCTTCCAAGCATCTGCTTTCAGATGTGGCTTAAGCACTTGTTTCTTAATAGTTTAAAATTCTCCTAACAGATTCCCAAACCATAGGAAAAAAGGATAATTCTTAGAAGATTCTGGAGAAGCAGAACCTGATGTAGGTCTAGCTCCATTTCCTTGTCCTGATGGCTAATTATAAATTTGTTAGGAAATTTGGGAGAAAAAATGCAATCTTCAATAAGTTTTTGCTATTTAGAGACTGTATCAATAGGTAGAAACATTGTTGGAGATTGTTGCATAATTTGATATGTATAAAAACCCAGAAAATGTTTGAATTAGGAACTCAAATACTTGAACTATGCATAGTTTACTTAGTTTTCAGATTTTATGGCTTATAAAAATTTCTTCTTCACTAATTATAATAATTCTGTCAGAATATTTTTTTCCAAAAGCAAAATATACATTCAATCATGGGCATATTGTTAAACTTTTAATAATTTAGCTTAAATGGTAGTCAGTAACATTTATTTTATCTTTTATATAATAATGCAGCATTTGTCAAGCTTTCTGGCACTTAATATGAAAATTGCTCTATGTTTGGGTCCAAAAAATTATGAAAATAGTAAAAACTGTTTTAAATCCAATAAAAATATGGAGAAAATAACACAAAATACTTTAACATTGATTGCCATATATTGCCTCTATATATGCTAGTTCTTTTGTTAGTCTAACAAAATATGTATCAATCAGTCGCTTGGTCCTTAATTAGTTCCAAGTTCATGTGAAGCACTTTTAACATTATACTTCTTTGCACTGAGTATTTTATATAAAGCTAACACTGGTTTTGAGCTTCTAACCATAGCAACAAAGATCATAAAATGCCATGACCCAAGAAGAAAATAATTCATCTTTGCAGCACTTCTGAAATCAAACACAAATTCACTTAAACACAGCCTATTTCTGCATACTCATAATGACACTAAATCTAGCCTTGAAATTATGTAAGGATCAAACATTTTCAA
This sequence comes from Mormoops blainvillei, assembly GCA_004026545.1. NCBI lineage: Eukaryota > Metazoa > Chordata > Mammalia > Chiroptera > Mormoopidae > Mormoops > Mormoops blainvillei. The sequence continues at coordinate 137,210 of PVJD01002732.1, read as the reverse complement.
AAGCAGCAACTACAATGACTAGACTTCACAATGCACATATATAACCTAAAACCTTTTAACGGGGCTAAGAAAAAAGATTATCTCCCAGAGAAAGCTATTTGTTCTTCACATCAGTCTGAAGCCAATTCTGCAGCTGAAAGCTAAGCTCCTTAAAGCTGGGTGAGAGAGGGAAGTCTGAAGTGCAAATTGTAAAATATCCATATATTTTGGCACTCTCTTTCTTCCTTTCTCGGCATGGCAGCCATTTTTTTTTACCAAAATTTTAAAACCTGTCAATGATAAATCTAAAAACATACTTACAAACTTGGCATTGCTGATTTTTGCTGAGTATCCCGTAAGTGACTCACAACGATTTTTGCTTGCTTCTCTAGCGACTATGAGCCAAGACAATGCAACAGACGGAATGTTTGTAAATAAATCAACATCTCCAGTCCCAACCGCCTGTATAAGCCATCATGATGAAACTTACAACCACATCCTGGATATCACTATGGCGTGTCCCTCGGCCCTGGGAATCTCGTTCAATCTATCACCTTCCCTCGCAGGCCAAGCTTACCATAGTCATGTCCCAGGCGTGCGACCTTGATTCTGACTTCGATGTATTTTTTAAATTTTGTTCCCCTCCTATATATACTAATCAAAGTGCCCCATTATTATTCCCTTTTGTCTGTCACTCTCAATTTTATACCATTCCCACTATTAATACCCAAACTATGCTCTCTACTTCACATGTGACTTACTGTAATCATTCCTTCATCTACTTCTCCTAAGTCATCCCAGTGATGACGACAGGATTAATTGGTCGCCACTGAAAACAACTAACATTCAATGTGTCCTTCACCTTTAAAATGACTTAAAATTATTCTGATGAAGGCAAAATCTGGATTTTTCAAACCAGAACCAAAAATTCTTCATTAACTGATTTCTTCTTACCTGTTGTAATTTTTGTGTTATTGCTTCTCCCAAGGAATTTTATTCCCAACTGGGCTCTACCCGCACGCCCGTGTCTGTCCTGTCGCCTCGATGCAGCCAGCCAGGCCTCTCCCTCTGCTATTACCATAATCTTCGCCTATTCTTACCCTACACGCTTTTATTATTTTTTAAACATTTTATTTGCTCATTTTTAGAAAAAGGGGCAGGGAGGGGGAGAAACAGAGATCGGTTTTCTCTCACGCACCCCCAGACAGGGACCTGGCCCGCAACCCAGGTATGCGCCCTGACAGGGAGTTGACCGGGCCACCCTTTGATTCACAAGCCAGCACTCAGCCCACTGAGCCACACCAGCCAGGGCCCCTACAGGCTTTTAAAAGTCCAGTTTAACGCTCACCATGTTTAAGACTCCCTAAGCATCCAACAGATATTTCCTGAACGATGACTGCATCAGTCAGGATAAGATCACCTTTGCTGTGTCTACCCAAATCTCGGTGGATTAAAACAGTATAGGTGGATACCTCACATGAGCTACACGTGCACCTCGGGTCTACAGGGTGACCAAAGGATCTCACTCACCAGGCCACTGGACCTTGTCCTCTTCCGAATGTACCTGTGTCCAGGGGGGCAACAGAGGGACTTGGAGGGTTATGTACCAGCTCTTCTAGCCCTCGGCCTGGAACTGAAATGCATCCCTTCTCCTCTCCTTCCAGGCCCGACGCTGAGAGCAAGGTCGTGAGACCCCACCACGTGTCCAGAAGGCGGAGAGCCAGAAACATCGCCGGGTCACCTCAGATGCCCTCAGATTACAGGCTGCAGGCTGACCTTACGTGGGAAACATTTTCTTTCTCTTTCTTCACTCTCCCTGCTGGCACGACAACATGCCGCCGGCTCCTTCCAACAGCCCTCTCATTGTGTCCAAATTGCACACTGACAGCTCGGAGTTTCTAACCTGCTATCAAACGGGAGTTATCAGAGGTCCGGTCATTGAACCGGCAAGTACCTTGGCACCCCCGGTTCTCCACCTTTTATGCTTGTGGGTCACTAGTGTAGTTCACCCTCTTTCCAGGGTTTCCAGAATTGTGCTTCCTGGGGCCAAGTGACTAGAGTTGGCCAGGCACTTTGAGGCTCAACTGATACGTTTCCCTAGCTGGCCAGAGCACACAGCGCCAATGCAAAGCCCCCGGGGCCCTTTCCCTCTGCCCTGGCTGCCAGCACACATAACGGGGGTGGCCCAAGTCTAGGGCGAGCGCGAACTGCAGTGAACACGCTCCCTATCAACCTACTCAGCACACGGGGCTGAGCAGGACACGCGCTGTCATTGCTCTAGGCCGGCAGACTTTGGAGCTGCTTGTCTGCGGCAGCGCCGAGGCTCCCGACTGACCCAGATCTTACCAAAGCGATAGTTCTGCAGGGCCCGCGCGGCCAGAGCTTTCTGCTTTCTCCTGGCATGTCACAGCCACCGCTGCTCTCGGGCTTCCCGCAGCAGAGCCCGGCTCTGGGCCCCTGCCCGTCCCAGGGCATGCGGAGTCCTGTCCCCTGCAGAATGGGACTCTGGCGGCCTGCGCCGGCTTTCGGAGCCAGAGTCCCAGCAAGCCCTGGCTACCGCTGCGTGTTTCTATTCCAGTGCTGGTCCAAAAAGCTGGTATCTTGTTTACAATCCCCTTTTGATGTTTTAAATTATTTTACCTGACACTGCCCTGAGCTTGGCATGGAAAGGGTGCTTTTCAAACAGACTCTTACAAGGCCACTTTCACCTCTAGTGACTGATCATTTTCAACGACTGAATCGTCATGTCAAACCAAGTATCTGCCAACAAACAGCACGAACAAAAGTATGAGTGGGGGCTGAGTCAGGGGCTCCCCACCTGGGCAGCACTGACGTTTTAGGCCAGATCACTCTTTTGGGGGGCAGAAGGTGGCTGTCCTGTACATTGTAGGACTTAGCAGCAGTCCTAGCCTCTGCTCACTGGAGGCCAGGAAACGCACACACACAAGTTGGGACAATCACATATTTCCCCACACGTTGACAAACGTCCTTCGAAGGAAAGGGGTAAGGTCGCCACCAGCTGAGATCCAATGACCTCGAGGCAACTCTAAAAGAAGAATGACAAAAACGCACGGGGTAAATATTTAGGGTAATTACTACGGATGATGTTTCTGTAGGTAATTATTGAGGGGAGCAGACTGAGATTATAGATCGGGTGTGTGGGAATATTTAAAAACCCCCAGAAGCTGCAGTACCATTTCATCACATATTTTACAGAGAGAATGATCACTAACAATTCCGAACACTGTGTGTTAGGGGCCGTATGTGTGCTTGAGGCCCAGGAATGTCAGTGAGGGCCCGGACTCTCTGGTTTCAGCACGAATGGTCCCCATCCCGGGAAAGCCCACCGGGCTGGGCAGCCCGAGGTGGCTGGTCTCCCCACAGCAGGACTGAGCAACACCCCAGGTTATGTCTTGTGGAAAGTCCATGCCGGCCCTAAAAATTCTGCTGAATCCTACAAAAAAGACCTCTGTCTGACCACCTCTGGCTCGTATTTCCTGCTCTCCGTGAGTTTTTATGTTGTGCCCTAAATCTTGAGTCTCTTCACTCATCTCCTCACTGGCATCTAAATAAATGTGGACTTTATACTATTTTTTCTATTTCAAAAGACAAAGAAAACACTCAAAAGACCTTTTGTGTGTAGCAGAATCTACCTGAAATTTGAGAGATTAGGCTATGATATATTTGGGCCCCTCAAATTTCCAAAGCAAACCTACCAAGCTGCACGTCCATTCATTTTCACTCTTCTGTCACACCTACCACAGCAGCACCGCCACCACCACCAACCAACACACACACACACACACACACACACACACACACACGCACCCCGTCCTCTCTCCCTCGTCCCGTTTACTCTCCATCTGAGTATTTCAGATCTTGGATTCATTTCCATAAAGTTTGTTTGCTTGTACTTGTTCTGGAGTGTGTTGTGAGAGAATGTCTCTTTCGCCCTGTCAACCCCGCATGAGGATGTGGAGGGAAGAAAAACGCACTCTGGCTGCAGGCGGCAAAGGGTTTTCCTGCCCAGGAGGCGACAAGAAAAGCAAAGGCACAGAGATGAGGAGATGCGGAGAAAGTTGGGGGCGGGGAGGAGACAAGTGTAACCCAAGAGAAGGGTCAGTGGCAGCAGATAAATTTAGAAGTTTACATTGGGGACACACTCAGGAGGCGCTTCGATGCCCAGATACAGACTTGGGAACTTATCCCATAAGCAGTAAGAACCTATGGGATGATTTTAAGCAATGGGATAATATGATTAAAATAAAACTTTTATATCTTGTTAGCAAGCAATTATTTCCCTTTATTTTAATTATTCCAGTTCTATGTCACTTTCTCATTATCAATCTAAAATATAATCTCAATATTTAGCTCTATGTTAGTGTAAAACTCTCCATAGGAATGATATCTTCTTTTTTCTTTTCATTGCCTAGAGCAGTTTTAAACTGGCAGAAAATATAAATTAAGTTTCTTAAGTAATTTTCATAAATTAATATTATCCAATATAATCCATATCCTGTTACTCAATATAATGTAAATCCTATTATTTGAAAAAGTTGTTATTGTCAGAACCCAAACGAAATGTAACAAAACAAAACGCAGAGTTTCTAAAGCAATGACGCCACCTTAGTTTATATTTCCTCTCTGCGGGCGAGCAGGTTTCTTCCAGTGCAAATCAAATAACTGGAAATGGGTTAAGGTAGGGTGCACCACACACCCAACACTCGGCGGGCTCTCAAGCACTGGGGGTGGCGCGCGGGGAGGCTTGAGGGGCACCCCTCGCCATGGCAGAGCTGCAGGGGCCTCCCTCAGGAAAGGACCTCATCGGTTTTCTGCCCGCAAATCCGCAAGCGCGCTGTGGGAAAGTTGTTTGCTGTCGAATCATCCATGAACAAGGGTGTCCGTCCCTCTTTCTGATTTTAGTTTTCTGCTAGTGTAAAATGAGAATACTTCTTTTCTGGTATATTTTATCAAGTATGCCATGACAGTTGTCCCATTTTTCCCCCTATATGCCCTCCACCCTGCACCCCATTTCACCATCCCTAAAATGAGAATACTTCTTGTTGATTTTTATACCTTTTGTGTGTGTGTGTGTATATCACACATACATGTATATATTCAAGAGTATTTTTACCTCTCTGCTACTTTCAGCCTCTTTTCTGCCCTTGGCTCATTCACACACATCACCTGAGCTGGTTCTGTATATAGACCGTACTTGTCTGTCAATTAAATGTCGAATGAATATCACTAAGCGGCCGATAGTGTCCATCTGGGTTACACATTTTCTTGTGGGACAGATTACAGTTAAAAATACAAATTTTATAATGAATCCACAAGCTGACAGGCCTGCATCTATGTTCTTCATTCCTTCACAAAAAAACCCATTAATAAATTTCTATTTAAGTGAAGTTCAACAGAGAATGAAAATGGCCCCTACTGCGTTGCTCTAGGGTCACCACACAGAAATTACTACACTGTTTCCATGCTGCACCCCTTCTTTTAAGCTCTTTTCTTTTTTTGTAGCCATTAGTTTATTTTAATGAGTAAAAGAGGAAGAATGAAAAAAATTTCCATGACTTCACTAATATAATTTCCATGAACTTACAATGGCTTCCAGCTAAAAGCAATAAAATTATGACCAACATACACAGATACGTGCGGCCAAGCTGCCTGAGATCTCCATTACCCCCAACTATTTATGCTTCTTTATGTAGCTCTGACTCTCACGTAATAGGTCAACAAGAATTTTGCTGAGCACTAACCGGTTTTTTCATAAGCCGGCTCATGGTCAGGCTGAAATTTCCATCCTTTAAGAGTCGATCACCCTTTACAATGAGCGACTCAGGCCCATTTGCTCTGCTGTCTCTGAAACGCTGCTCCACAGGAGAGCAAGGCTGCCACCCCGGCGAGCCAGCCCTGCGCCAGCCCTGCACCGGCAGGAGGCACTCGGGCACGTTTCCACCCAGGCCCCGCTCGCCTTCGCAGCGTCTCCTGCCGTTCCGTCCCCTGCACGTTCTAGCAGCATCCCCCCACGGGTCCCCAGCAGTGCTGGTGGTGGGTACCAGCGGCCACTAAAAGCAACATGAACGGCATCTAAGGAGGAGAGCAGCACCCATTCCTGCAGTCACCGGTGTCCTCAACTTCCCACTGACTAGACTGCCTCTGAGTCGTTCCCTGTGACCAGGCCACTGGGACGTGCTAATCTTCTAGCCCAGGTTATCTGAACCTTTGGCTGTGACAGTTAGAGAAGGCTGTACCCACGGCGGTGAAGTACTCTCCCCTGTGCTGAGTGTTAAATTAGGCCCACCAGGTCAAACGCTGCTATCTAGTGGGATGGAGAGGATGTTGGGTCAAAACGGACAGGCGTTTAGTGTCCCGTAGAGATCAGCCTTTGGATGCGGCCACAGGAGGGAAGGGGTGTGACTTGGGTGGTTCTCTGTGGGTGAGGCGATTCCCCAAGGGGCTGATGGCTGGCGGCAGCTGGTGGCAGCACACCCAGCAGCTGAGGCTGCAAGTTCTTCGCTGGCCCTCACTCCAGCCCCTGGAAAGTAACAAGTGAAACTCTACTCATGACTATGCTGCCAGTATTGGTTAAACTCCAAAAGCTAATTATTTTCCAAGTTGACAGCAGATCTCAAAGACAGGCTTGATTAATTCTGCACTCTTCCGGCTGACCAGAGTTAAACTGAAACAAAATGGAACATTTTTCCCTCTCCTTGGTCAGTCATTCCATATGAATCTCAAGCCCTGAAGACACAGAACACAAGGTCAAATTTCTTTGGAAATCCTACTCCACCTCACACTGTAGCTTTATAAACCAAACAGCAGTTTTGGGGTTACTAGCTGAGTTATGCGACAGCATAAATCTACCCTCCCCTCCATACTAATAAAACGAACAAAAATAGTTTTTAAATGAAGAGAGAAAGTAAAAGAAAAAAAAGTCCTTCTCAAGCCACAACCAAACAAGGAAATGAGAACAAACGAAAGCCGTGAACCTCAAACGCAGAGCTAAGGGAAGAGACAAGACTCACACGCGACGGGTGGCCCGCTTGGGCTCCGGGCTGGCTTTTTTGCTCCCAGAATCAACACTGGAAAAAAGCATATGACGGCAAAACTCTAAATTCTCACTGAAGTCTGCTGCTTGGAAGAATGTGAACCGTGGAGAGGCAGACAGACGTGTTGATTGTTTTCCCCTCTACTGTGCTGCGTGGATTGAGTTTCTTTAGAATGAGTGAGCCTATGTTACTGTATTAAGACAAGGGTTATTTATGTGGAAAATGAAACAAGAAGTTAAAGACTGCCCCGTGTGTCACATACACAGTATGCACGTGAAGGTGTCAGGACGATCTGTGGGAATGTCAGGTTGAACTCGGCCCATGCACTTTTTGATCATCAAGTCTTCAACAGACGCCCTTTCAAAACAGAACTCCTTGATTTAAAACGAGACAGGCAATATATTGTATCGGTTTTCTGTATGAAAGCATTCTAAGAGGTGCTTCTTATACGTCACCTTATAATTTTGTTTTATTTAAACAGTGTGCATTGTAATAATAACTTCTCCCTCCCTAGGATCTTTATGTGACACTTATTTTTTCTATGCATTACAGTCTAGGTGGTATCATGGCCAATGAAAAGCAGGCATTTACTTCATTTTCACTGCTGTGTATTCTCACTCTCTCAGTCGTACAGACAGTGAACACCACTCCCGTCCTTCACTTTTAAATGCCAGGAGCTGAGTGGCTCATTAGGTCACCCAGCACTGTGCCGGGCGCCACGGGGCGCTGTGAAACGTGCCCGCCCCCAGCGAGCTCGGGGCCACTGGCAGCGACGCAGCCCCAGAAGCTACTGCGACGGCCAATCGCGGATGCCCCACAGGCAATACCGGCTGGGGTCTCCCCTAACATTGCTCCCTCGGGACCCATTAGGCACTATTACAGCCCAACTCTCATGGCTCCGAATAATGGTTCTAGACGCTGCCGTGCCCACAGCGGACGCGGGAATGTTGAGGTTCAGTGGACGGCTCTTCTCCCGCCACACTTCCTCCTCCCTCCCCTCCTGCCTTAAGTGGCTAAACCTAAAAAGAAAGAAGCGGGGAGAAGGCGGGGGAGGGGGAGAAGTTGGGTACATGGGAAGCAGAATACATGTACGTAAATCCGGCCCTGACAGACCATGCTATGTTAAGGCCATCCCACTGTCGTCACCGCCTGGGGCTCTAATGTCCAGGGCAGGAGAGGGATGTCCCAGCGCGAGCGGAGCGCGTTTTCGCCTTTTGTCGGTCCCTTGGCTTTGTCCCGGCCGCCTATAGTCAGCAGGTGCCCTGGGCCCCGGTGAGGGCGACCCTCACCTGATGTGTTCAAAGGCTAATCCCTTCCAGCCACGCCCTCACGGACGTGGTCAGCCTTAACTTCAGTCCACCTGACCCATAAATTTAACCACCATGCATCATTAACTCCTTCTGTGACCCTACCGATCTTCTCGGCCCTGTTATACCTCCGTTTTCTTACCTGTAAATTGGTGACAGATAAGAACTAGCATTATTAGGGTCTTTAAGAAAACTGAGTATGTGAAAGTGCTTTGTAAATGTTAGCATAGTACAGAACCGCAGAGGCAGCCGGGAGGCCCGGTTGTGCCCGGCCCAGGCTGACTTAGGGTCGGCGTGCCAACCGGATGATGGGCACTCCAGGAATCTGCCCACGCGTACTATGTCCGGACAGAAGGGGAGAGGAGCAGGGGTGGGGTGGGGCGTCCAGCACTAGGGCTAGCCTGGGGGAACAGGAAGTAAAAGCAGAAAAATTGAAGGGATGACTTGGTGTCTGTCCCCAGACAGTATGAGAAAGTGTATATCCCCAGTGGGTAGGGACTAAAGCAAATACTGAGGAAGCAATTCTGTGCATCTCTAAGTGTTATCATGGTTTCTTGGCTCAACTGACAAAATGTGGCAGAATGACAGAGAAGCCTTCCCCAAACTATCACAGATCCTCACAAGTGCTGAGGGGCCAAATGCGGCCAGCAGGGGCAAACTTCCACGCCCAGTGGGGGCACCAGACAGCAGATGGCACCGGGTCAGCCAACACTCCAGTGTAGGTTCTGGGGGAGGTGGCGACCCACCTGCCGCAGTCGGCCAAGGGCAGGCGTCCTCATGGAAGCCGAAGTGAAGGGTGTGAATACACTTGCTCCTGAGTATGTAACAGAAATCTCCCCGGTGTCTGAGGTGTTGCATTAGCAGACACCCAAAACCAGAGGGCTGCAGTCATGGACTTTAACACATGTGCCCTCGGGCGAGTCAGGCTTGGGTATTTAATTAGGGCGGCGCATGTAAGCCTCCGTTTCATATCCCCACGTTGCATCCCCATTTAGGGATTAAATCCTTACCTTATGGACTTAGGCCCTTGAGAATGACATATTTTACTGTACCTTGCACATCCCCTGCAACTGAAATTAGGCCCAGCAACCCAAACCCCCAAAGCAAGGATTTCCAAATTTGGAAGCCATAAAAACCTTTCTTCACATGAAATGTCTTGAATCCCAGTGTCGATTCCAATTGACAGCTAACATAATAAGCAAAGAATATATCATTACCTTTAGATTTGACTCTGGAATATTTTTTATAGAGAAAGAAGTGTTTTGTTTGTTTGTTTGTTTGTTTGTTTTGAGAAATAAACTGTGGCCGATGCTGGGAAATTCTGAGCCTCCTTGGCCCCCACAGAAGGCTGGCATGTCGGCTGGAGCCAAGCATAAGCGGGAGAGAGAGAAAGTCTGCGTTTCTAGAGCAACGTGGGACGGAAAAGAGGGGGGGGGCCTGCTACAGCCACCAACAGCTGGGTACACACGCACACACGAGCACACGGTCCGGCACAAAGGACGCCCCTTTTTATTACAAAACCTTCTATTACAAAACCATAAGCATGTAATTCTGTAACATAACAATATCACACTCAAGTGCGCCCTATGACATTTTAGATGAAATGTTCAAATTAAAACCATAAACGATTGTGCCCATGCTATTACCCTGGCAACCACCCTCGCATGGGTGTTACTTCTGCCAGACCCTGTATGTATCTCAGTGGACATCACCACCACATGTAGGTGAGAAGCGGCGTCCAGAAAGAAGCAAGACCCGAGAGAGAGACGGCCCGGGTGATTTTCAAAACCAGTTCATAGGTTTTAAGTGACCAGGATCTTTGAATTGGGTGTGGGCTTGAACCACTTTTATTTAGGTTTCGAATGGGAGGCAGGCCTGAAGTAACATTCAGAATACACTGGTGAAAGCCGATCTCTCCTCTGGAAATGTAGACAGCGCCCCGGATACCCACCCTCTGGCCAGGCGTAACCGTCTGAGTGGCCCCTGAGCCACCCCCACACCTCTGCCCCGGAAGAGAACGGGGTGGTCGTTGAAGGTGGTGTTCCTCTGTTGTGCTTACCTGGGTTCAAGGTCTGCTCCTCCACCCTGAACACACACGACAGGAGGAAATCCAGTATGCCATTGGTCACTGGTCCTGCGTCTCTTTCTTTTCCAGCTCTGATACTATGCAAGGAAGTACCGTAACCACTCAGAACCATTATGATTTGACCATTCTCCTGCTGGTGTACAGAACTGGTCTTTGGTCAGGTAGACAAACTATCCCCAGGGAGAGTTAAGTTCAAGATGCTGCAGGAAAGCCCGCTAATGACGCAACTTCGCCTTTGGTAAGTGTCCAGACCAGTGAGGAAGAAAGACAAAAAAGAAAAAAATAGAGCTCTCGTATAGCATAGCGTGATACATATTACAAAACAGGCATAAAAATGCTATGAAAACACAGTGGGGGAAAAAAAACAAAGTCTGTTTGGAAAACTCATCACCTGCCAGAAGCAACTTTCCAGACCGATCCTGAAGGACGAGTAAGAGCCAGTCACACAGAGAAAAGACACAGGGGACACGGAGGACGGACGGAGTTGCGCCGCTCTGGACAGGGGCCAGCACGGACCGCGCGTGGGGCGGTGACGGAGCTCAGCGTGCCGGCCTCACGGCCAGCATACCGGCAGGTCATGCTTCCAAGTGAAGAAGAAAGTGAGGCCGAACTGGCAAATCTTTATCATTTTTACTAATACAACCAAATTTAAAAGTGTCCACTTTTTGTTGTTGTTACTGCTAAATTTGTATACTGTCTTCCTCAGAAGAACACAGCCCACAGCCTCAACCCATTACATTTCCCCCTGTATTCTCTGGGAACAATGTCTGGACTCAGGCAAATCTCTTAACTGAAATTTCGCCAACTCTGCCCAGCAAACACCAATAGTAGACAAGACAACAGAGACTTGACAGTGTAAAGTTTTCCAGCTATATTCAAGGAAAATGGCATAAATCAAGTCAGGTTTCAACATGCTTATACAAAGAGAGCCTTCAACCATTTAAAATTTCACTCATCGTTACTAATTATAATTCTATATGTTTTTGAAGGCTTTATAGTTCAACCCTAACATTTTGCTCACGGCTGACACTTGGGCTTTCCCTTCAAAACTTCATAAGAACTAGAATCAGGTAGAACCAGTTCAGCAGATTTTGTAGAGGGTGAGTTATTACAATCTCCTGTACTGTCCATACTCCAAACACTTACCCCAAATTGATGGCTGCTGCTGCTGGAATGTCAGCGTCCGCAGAAGTTCTGTCAACAAAAGTAGGGCTGGGCTCCAAGACATTCAAAACAAGTAACTCAATAAGGTACTGTTTTGAAATATGACTTCTCTATAGACGATTTTGAAATTATTGACCCCATGTAATTTTATTTATCTGGCCTCTCTCAGAGAGAAAAACCCTCAGAGCTGCAAGCACTTGAAAATGTATTATTTTTTTCTAAATGATAGGTCATGAAAAATTTTGAGGGCAGTCGAATTGCCTGAAAAGTCATATAAAATTATAATCATTTGTAGTTCTACCAGGCAAAGAAAAAGAATGCTCATAAAATCCCACAGAAAATCTTGAAATTAAAAACTGGAAAAACACATGGCATTTCAGTCCTATTCATTTTAGCGTGCCAGTAGAAAGTGGCCCTTCCGAGGACTGAGAAAGCTTAAATGTGGCCTCACAGAGGCAGAGAATTCTAATCCTGGGAAGGACTTCGGGTATGGTCTGGACCAACGTCTTGATTTCATAGATGAGTAACTGAGGTCCACAAAAAATAAGTGGCAGCCGAAGTTCATTAGGAGAGCTGCAGTGCCTTCCGGTACTAGGTTTCTGATGGACTTCACGTAGAGAGATGCCTTTCGGAAATACTAAATGGTATGTTTTCGCCTCGCTTATCCTTTTAACTAACGTGCTCCCGTGAGGCTGAAAGACACAAGACAGCTCTCTCTTTGAGGAACCAAAGTCTAAGGGGAGCAAATTCCTAAGTTTTCACTCAAAAGCTACAGACCAGATAAAAGACAGCATAGATTACAAAATGTTATATATTTAGGGGGGGCCATTTCTTCATTCCCTCTTTCCCTCCCCCGCCTTTACATATACAAAAAGGGGGAAAAAAATCCTTCAAGAGGAAGGAGAAAGGAGACCATTCAAGAGAACGACAGTTAAGAAGCGGCATTAATTGGATGGAAGATGGTACAACAGCAGACAAGTCTGGGGATTCTAAAGCAAAGAGGACCTGGTGCCTGCTTACAGGGAGGGGGTCGACTTAAAGGGACCGCTGGGCTAGGGGCCAAAATAGGCCCCCTGGAGTACTGCAGACGGAGAAGGGCCAAGGCGGCCTGTGAAAGTCGGCGCAGGGTGCAGAATGTAACCGAGAAGGAGAGTCCATGGGCCCCGGGGTCTCCTGGCAGGGTGGGTGCCAGTGGCAAGCCCTGGGAGTTTTGTAACTAGAGCTGAAGGAGAAGCCAGCAGCCAGACTAGACGCACAGGCCCGAGGTTCGCCAGGGGCCCGGAAGCCAAGGCCCAGCGTTGCCCTCCAACACCGTGCCTTCTGCAAGTGCTGCCCACCTGCTACGCGTTGGATTGTGTCTCCCAAATTCAAATGCTGAAGTCCTAACTCCCAGTACCTTAGGATGTAAGTATATTTAGAGACAGGGTTTTAAAAGAGGTAATTAAGTAAAAATAAAGTCCTTAGGGTGGACCCAAAGCATAATGACAGGTAGAAGAGGAAATCTGGACACAGACACGCATAGAAGCAGAACACCTTGGAGCATAAAGACAGTTCCACAGAAGCCAAGGACAGAGGCCTCAGAAGAAACTAACCTTACTGACATCTTCATCTTAGACCCTCAGCCTCTAGAACTGTGAGAAAAAGACAATCTGTTGTTACAACCCCCGGTTTGCGATGCTTTGTTACGGCAGCCCTGGCAGTCTAATAAACCACCCTAACTACAGATGCCATTCTGAGGAAAAGAGGGCTAGCACATTATTCATAAACTGTCATCGAACCCCCCGAAAACAGAATCTCTTAGGAATTCCGAGATCATGTGCTCTGCCATCAGCTGAAATCACAGTAGAGATTCAGTTTAAGGATTATTAAAAAAATACAATCAAAAATGCCTCTGATCTTTATATTATTCTGCACCTCCGAGCCTATAAAGTCTGCAGGGAAATTACTTTGGATACATTGCATAAAGTCAAAGCCATGGAACAGGCAGCTATTTACTGAACTACAGAGCTCTTAGGAAGTAAAGCAATTCCTATTTGTAAAGTTCCTTTCCTTGTTAGTTTATTGAAAGATTACTGGAATGGACTCACTTTGGTTATTTCAGTTAGAAAGCTAAATGAATTAAGAAATTGGGACAAGAGGTATTTTTTTAATAGTTAAATATTTTGGCTATTGGTTTGATGACAGATCCATTTCTGAGTCATTCGTGTATTTGTCAAACATGGGAGGCAATATAAATAAAGTTTTGGAGTCATGAAGAATGGTAGACAATCTTGTTTTGCCAGTAGAAAAATTTGTGACCTTAGGCAATTTACCAAACCTCTCTAAGGCTTCATTTCCTTGCCTGTAAAATGTAGTTAAAAGTAACATTTAATTCATAGGGGTTTTGTGAGTATAAAATTAATGGGACTGAAAAAAATACAGTAAGTGGCTCAGAAAAATGAGAAACTAGTTTGAAATATCGATTGGAACCAGACAGACTATAGAGAGCTTTTGATGTCCAAACTATAGAGTTTGCACTTGAATTTTAGGTAAGAAAGGAAATTAATATAGAAGTGCTACAGCTGAGAGGGCTCAGTGTTCTATATTTTATGTAATTATATTTTGAGGACAGCTGTTCATTGTTCTTAAGTTTGGAGTTCAGTGGGGCAAAATGTCAAGACACCTGTCATCTTATGGTAAAACTTAGCCATATATTCTACTTTCCTGTCCTGGTAAATTATCGTCCTGATTTCAAATACACATCCTAGCTTATCTGCCCAGATCTCCCTTCACAAATGAAGGGCTCTCTCACCGGGCTGCTGGAGCGCTCACAACGCTCATGATCTGCCTGCCAGTTCGGGGGGCTGCCTCCCCGTCAGTGTATCACCCCAGAGGCAGCTTGGATCTAAAGACTGACGAAGGGGTCCCTTGTGAGCAACTGGCAGAGGATACAGAAAACAATCGTGACTCACGGGCAGTCCCTCAGTACATGGGTGCAAGCCGGACACGGCTGGAGGCTGCGCTCGGCAGAAGTAACCTTGAAAGAACGTGCTGAGGGGAAGCCTCTCTGAAGAGCGGACTCTAGGCAGTGCAGCTGGTCACCCGCCGTGTGTGGGAAAAGCAGAGACATTAAACTAAGCGGACAGCCATCTTGCAGCGACACTCGCTGCCCTGCTCAGCCATCCCGGTGGCTGAGCAGCAGGTGCGCGGCTAGGTCGGCCACAGTGGCAGGGATGGAGGCTGTGAGGGGCCGAGCAGCATGGCTCTCCCAGGAGCAGACTAAGTACTGCCACTGCTACGCGGCCCACTCCGGTGATGGCACCCAATGGTGAACCCCCAAATGGCACAAACTTTGAGTCCACCAATTAGGCAGATGGTGGCAAACTGAGTACATTGGACGTCTTCCACCCAGGAAGCAGCAGTGATTTATTTTGATAAAAACAGACTTATATTCTCATTATGGGTTTGCATCTCCTTCTGCTGGGTTGCAGCCAGTAGCACCATCGGTAGAGTGAGGCTGTTTAAGCTACCCGCTCAGGGCGCTTCACAGCAAAGGACGTACAGGGTTGGGGCCTGACCATGGGATTCGCTGGCTCTATACGCCCAGGGGCTTCTGGCCTCAAAAAATGAGGGAAAGAGATGGTGAAAACAGGCAGAGCACCAGCTTATAGAGGGTGACTGGGCAGACTTGGTGCCAACTCCCAGGATGCAGTGCATTCTAAATCAGTGACTTTCATGTGGTGCAGTGTTTCCAATGCGTGGAACACTTGGCCCCAGAAGCTCAGTGGTAAGAAGAGGAGACACTGCTACTATCATCGCTAGTGACATTGGTGAATTCGTGCTTTCCATTATTACAGCTCTGAGCTGTGAGGGTTGAAGACAGCATGGTTCCCAAAGGGGGAGCACTTCCATCACGGGACACAAAAGAGTTCCATCCAACTCCAAAGCTCAAATGTCAATTGCAGATCAGTCCCTCTGGGCTTCTTGTGCCAACAGACCAGGATTCCAGTAGCAGAGGCACCATCTCAGAAGGGATAATCAATCCCAACCGGAGTGGGGGAGGCAGAAATATGTTTCGACCAAGGTAAGCTGCTTCGGCACCCCTTTGTGCTCCTAGGCGCGGCTTTTGTGGTCCACGGTAAAAACAAAGCAGTGACAGCAGGGAAAAACGCACAGGGCTCAGGCTTTTCGAGAAGCAGGGCCTGAGTCCCATCGCCGGCTAAGCCACCAGAACGGTAGAGAAACTGGCGTAAGATCAAGGTCAACGGAAGAGGAAACTGGAGCAAGGAGACACTACCAGCTGTGCCTCAGGGACCAACTGCAATAGTCAGTCCTCTCACTAATTCTTCAGGGTTAAAAGCCCCCAGAAGCCCGAGGGAGCAGGGCCCAAGCTTCAGGGAGACGCGGCTCTGAGTGCTGCAAGGGGTGCGTGCCGGGACTGTCACCTGGCCGCCTTCTCGAAAGAGGAGCTCAGTCTTTCACCTGCTGAAAGGGCTCCGTGCACGGACCCCTGCAGGGTGAGCCCTCCCCCTAAAGCACTTTGTGAAAGAGGTGGCCCCACCCAGGGCAGACCCCCTTCCCGGAGCTCACACACAATGACGGGGCGACAGTGTGGGGGCGGGGAATTGCTCAGCCCAGCCCCTGGGAGTCATGGTCTTCAATAGTATGTCATGAAAAAAATCCTCTTCCACTGTGTAACCTTTTAGAGGTGCTAAAGATTAACTGTGGTTTACTCTTAATCTAACAGATCTGGTTTACACTGAAGAAAATAAACACTAATATATCTTTTGTCGGCACTGCTCTCCAGAAAATAAAATGTCATCCTGCTAATTATCTTTAATGGCTTTTGTTTTTCCTCAGAATGATGATGTTTGATAACAACAGATGTCTATAATGCTAGAGACCAACAATTTATTTGTCTATTGAACGGGCATGAATGTTTTAACCTGGGTTAAAAAGAGCGTATTTTAGATCATCTTCAGTTCTTTCCTATAGCAGTTCTCCTTGATGTTTCCACAGGGTTTAATGCCAAATTGAAATCGGGATAGTAACGTGCGCCCTCTTTCCCCTTAAAAGGTTACGTAGCATGTCTTCAAACTTGTACGAAGGCGCGATGAACAGCAGCAAGTTAAGACTGATTTCTCCTTCCATGGAAACATATGACTATGGGCCTTTGAAACACTGCCACTGCTCGGGCCCTCCCCGGCAACATTCCAGCAGAGCATTAAATCATAATATTCCTGTTGTATTATTATTGGCAGTTAGAAATAAAATAGTGTCTATGTGCTATACATGGGGGTTATTTCAATAGAGCCAATTTTATAGATTGTTTGCAAAAAATTCTCTTTAAATTTGTAAAACAGTGTTGATTACTGTTTTTTCATCGTATAAGCTTTATGAATAGCTGTGATTTCTTTCCCTTTGGTTACAAGCAGTCCAAACTGAAACTGGCTTTATTTCAACACTTCAAAAGGAATTCCACCAAATGGAATATAAATTGAACTGCACTCAGGAATAAAATCACCTAGCTGCCATGAATCACAACTGGAGATTTTAAAGAGCAAAACATTCGTGTGTGTGTGTGTGTGTGTTGGGGGGTGGGGGGGGTGTTCTACCATGTGTTCCTGCTTAAGTACCAGAGGGGAGAATAACACTGCTCACAACTCTGAAATTCACCCGGTACTCTACTTTTGCCAAAGTGAAGATTAGTTTTATCTTCCATGACAGTCAGAGATATTAGTGTGTGATGATATTTTATGAGCCTCTCCCCTCTCCACTCACTAAGATTTAATATAACAATATTATGTTATTGTTTCTATTACATTATTTTCAAATATTTAACATATTTGAAATATTTTAGTATGCAAATAACTCCAAGTATAACCACTTCGTACTGTTTAGGAATTTAAATAATGCCAATGATTCTTACCTTTTAAATTATAGAGTCTACCTAAACACATAACATCCCTGATTTTGTGAAATACAAATTCTACTCACAATGAAGACTTGGTATATTATATTTAAAATAGCTATATCAAGAGTAAAGTCCTTGAATAAATACTTATGAGGTCCTTTCCACAACACCATCCTTGAAGTTACTCTTGCTAACTTTTTCCATTCTCTTTCTTGCGGGTGGAGATTTAGAGGAACAGTTCAGAAGAGGCTGTGCTACTGGGAGATTGGGTTAATACCTGGTTTTATTACATAATGCACCAAACCACCAGTGTCCTTCAAAACATATCTTTTGTAAACAGAATTTCAGCTTTTATTTATGCCTCCTCGCTTTACTGAAAACACATGACTTCATGTTGCATCTCTAGTGCTTCCCAAATTATAGCTAAAATTTAACTGACATTTCAATGATGGATTTCTTTGTTTTTATTGTTCAAGGTTATGCTTGTAGAACTGTTTACTATTGTTTTAGGTGTTTCACTGGCCTTCTCTATACGGAGGCATTATTAAGTATCATTTAAGCATATATGCCTTCATGAAAAATATTAAGTGTATGTATATGTATATACATATATATACACACACACGTATCAGTATAAAGAAAAATTATGCTTACATAGTACTCAATAAAACCTTCATACATGATATATAATGTATGTAATGAAATGATAAAAGATCTCTTAATTCTCTATAAAAATAAGCTGGTTTATGACCAAATGCATCTTTATTTGAATATAGCATTCTTCTAGAGTCTACAATGCAATTGTGTAAAAATATTTTCTAGGTAAAGACTCTAAATACATACATATATATATCTCATAGTAAAATAATTAATTTTAGAGTTCAGTATAAAACAATCAATAAAACTTCTCCAGGGAATTTTCTTCAACTGGTTTATCAAATAAAATAACTCCCATTGAACTTTTTATGTGACAGTGCTTAAGAAACAGTATCATGTTAAGTATGCAACAAAGTAAGAGTGTGTCATTCACCACTGGGATTTATTAGTAAAAGATAGTATTTTATGACATCAAATTTAAGAACATTTGCTAGTTTTTTGTTTTACTAGGATTTTGATTTATCTAGTTGTTTCAATTTAATTTAAAATGCAGTAAAGTTCTCATTTTGTTTCTAGTAACATGTAGACTCGCTGAAGCAGATGGGAATATATGACAATTCTGTCTGTTAAGCTGCTTAGCATCAAGCTGAGAATGATGAGACATAGGGTTACTCGCTCCCATGCAAGGGGAAATATGTATATTAATATATATATATATGAATACTGCATACAGTGACTAATATCCTAAAATGTGCAGCAAACATCAAAAAAACCATCCCAAGCCCTTATGTGAAACTAGATCACAATAATAGGACAGATCCTAAAATGATCTTCCCTATATTTTAAGCTGCCTCAATGTCAATAGCATGGATTAATTAAACTTAATGCATGTAATTATATGGGTATACACTTCAGACATTTCTATAATTGAAATCAAACACTATCTGCAAATGATCTTTTTATTAAATTAATGGCATAATTCTCTCAACTCATTTTGCCCATTTTGAAGGCTAATTGACTGATTGTGTTCAGCTCAGTTACTGTCCAGCAAATTTTCTCTCCCACTGAACTGCCTTTATGGGAGAAGGATACTTTCCTGCTCCGTTGACACTGGGCCAGACCATCTGCTTTGGCCAATGAAATATGGGCAAAAGTGACAGTGTGTGTTCCAGCCCTACTCACCCATCTGGGAGACTCTGGCTTCTAAGGTCTTAAGGCCATGCCCTGCGGGGTCACTATCCCTCTACTGAGGGAGTCACCCAAACCAATCAATGAACACGTGCGTGGAAAATACTACTACTCTATGCCCTGTGATAATTTCTAGTTGTTTCTTACATAGCAATTGCTGACCAGTGCCTTAACCAGAAAGGGCAGTAATAATTAAGATATCACTCACATCAACAACAAAATATATGATTGACAAATAAACTTATAAAGGACTATATAAAAACTCTATCAGAAAGCTGTTCGTTGTGTAAGAGTGAAGGCGATGCTCTGAATAAATGAACGGCAGTGCACACTCTTACCTTAAAATTACAAAGATGTCAATTCACCCCAAATGAAAATGTAAATTCAACATAATCTAAAAAATTAAAATCCCATTTAACATTTTTAAGAAACAAGATAAATTTATTCTAAAATTTATACAAATGAATACCATTCTGGCAATAGTTAAATCAACTTTTAAAAAGAGGACGGAACAGGAAAATATATTAGTCAAAGAGAATAAAATTTAGAGATACATGGTTGTATATGTAACAAATTACTATAGATAAAAGTGACACCAAACATCAGTGCTGGAAGGATACAGTTTAGTAGATTGGGGTTGGAGAAAATTAAAATGAGTTTCCAATCTACACCATATATAAGGACACATTCTAGGCAGAGGAAATATTAAAGTGAAAAAAGTAAAAATATAAAGTTAATAGAAAGAATACAGATACTTTATGAGTTAGTGGCAGTCAAAAATTCTTAAATGAAACTTCAAAAGCACATAAGGCAAGGAATTAATTATTTAACTAAACTAAACTAAAATAAGGACATCTGTTCCAGGAAAGACACCATGAAAAAAGTAAAATGACCAATGAAAGAATGAATTAAGATATTTGTAACGCCTAAAACAAACAAGGGATCAAACTCTAGATATATAACAAAAACCTAACAAAAAGTAGAAGTCCAGGACCAGATGACTTCGCTAGTGAATTTCACCAAAAATTTAAAGATTTGACATGTACCCTTTCAAACTCTTTCAAAAAACTGAAGAAGAGGTGATACTTGCTAACACATGTTATGAGGCCAACCTGACCTTGATACCAAAACTTGGCAAAGATATCACACACACGCGCGCGCGCACACACACACACACACACAGAAAACTTCAGACCGATATCTCTGATGAATACAGATGCAAAAATGCTAAAGAAAACGCTAGCAAATAGATACAACAATAGATTTAAAAAATAATGTATCGCAATCAAGTGGGGCTCATTACAGGGGCACAAGGATAGTTCAACATACACAAATCGATCAATGAAATATACTACATTAATAAAATAAAGGATAGAACCATATGATCATATCAGTAGATGCAGAAAAAGTACTTGGCAAGATACATCTATTTATGAGTAAAATTATAAAACAGGCATAGAAGGGAAGTACCTCCACATAATAAAAGCCATACATGACAACTCCTCAGCTGGTACCGCCATCCTGCAGAAAATATCATACTCTATGGTGAAGAACTGAAAGCTTTTCCTCTAAATGAGGAAAAGTGTGGTGGTTCCCAGAGGGGAAAGGGTGTGGGGAGGTAGTAAAGGGTAAAGGGACTCAAACATACGATGATGGAAGGAGGTCTGACTTTGAGTGGTGGGCACACGGTACAACATGCAGGTGCTAGAGTACGGAGCTGTGCGCCTGGGCCCTGGCCAGGCGGCTCAGTGGGTTAGAGCATCATCCTGATGCACCAAGGTTGTAGGTTTGATCCCTGGTCAGGGCACATACAAGAGTCAGCCAATGAGTAAGCCAGTACGTGCAGCGTCAAATTGATGTTTCCCTCTCCCTTCCTCTCCTCTCTAAAATCAACAAATAAAATTTTTAAAAAGGCTAAAAATGGAGAAGTGAGCCTGGGGGAAAAAAAGAATTGTGTACTTGAAATCAATGTGATTTTATTAACCAATGTCGCCTCAAGAAATTTAATTAAAAAACCTCTAGATATACAAGGAGTTTCTGAAAACCGAAAAAGAGGTCAGCAAACTAATAGAAAAATAGCTATGATTATGAACCAGCAATTTATAATCAAGGAAATACAAAAGGCCAACATGGACTAAAGGTAGTTCAGAATCAACTGTAATCAAAACCACGTATATTTAAAATAGATTTCATTTTGAGCTACTATACAGGAAAAAATAAGAGAGCTGGATAATCTCAATTATCGGAGAGAATGTGAGGAGGTAGGAACCCCGTATGCTGGTACCGCCACCCTGCAGGAAATCTGTCATTACTGAGGCAGCTAGGGTGGAGGCATAACCTATGATAGGGTCATTCTGCTCCTATAAACTCAGAGAAATTCTCATACAAGTAGGTAAAGAGAATTTGCCAGAATTTTTATCACAAAATTACATGTAGCGACTTGGGTGTTCACCCGGAGAGGAAAAACATAAAATGTCTTGATGAACAAATGAGTTTACACAACAAACAGAAGTAAAGCTGAGAGATGTATAGACTGCACGACTATCAAACACATTGTGCTTAGTACAGAGAATGAGATAAATTTCACAATAACACTTAATCAAAATACCTGCATTACAAAACAAAGACACAGTTTCTAAGAACACATATTTTGCTGGGGGGGGGGGCGCGGTGCGTGGGGAAGATGTACATTAACCACAACAGACTAAACATTATTCCAATTATCTTCTGTTGAGTAACAACTCTAAAACTCAGTGGCTAAAAACAGCAGTCATTCATTTTGCTCACACTCTGTGAGTCAGGTGTTCAGGTATGGCTTGAGCAGGTGGCATCTGTGTCCCCTGGTGTCCACAGAGGTCATGGGATGTGTGCCGCTGGCGGTTGAGTTGGTCTGTGGAGAAACAGCCTCCCCGTTCATATTCTGATGCCGGGGAGACACATGAGAAGGTCTGGCTTGGATGGGAGGCCCTACCGCTCCATTCTACACTCGGGGTCTGTCGGTGTGGCTGCTTGAGCCGGGAGCAGGTCATGAGGGCAAGACGGGGGATGCCAGTCCTCTTAAAGGCAGTTTCTGCAGCTCACGCAGCATCACTGCCGCCAAGGTCAGCATTGCATAGGTGGAATCGGAGCTGGTTGTGGGCCCCCTGCAGATTTGGGGTGAACAGAAGCAGGCCCATCTTTTGATGGGAGAAGTGTCATTATTTACAGTCATCCTGACTCAGTCATCGCTGTCTACAGAGGAAGAGAAATGGGAGTATGGCCCAAAGGGAAACGGAAATTGTGTCTAGAATAAAGAATAATAACGTGCCATATACCGAGAGGGATGTATCCAATGTTTTAAAAACCGGATTCATTTTCACAGGATGGACACTCGGAATGCTGAGCCTGCCTCTGGTCTGCTTGCCTCCTAAGGACCAGTCTTTACGGCCAAACGTAACCAGCATCTCCACGGCAGCAATCATCATGTTAACACACACGGATGACGGCTAGGATAATGAAGTCCCCTTAGGCCTTCTAGAGTGGGGCAGACACTGCAAAACCTTAACTTATGTTAAATCTGAGTGGCATTTATTAAGCACACATAATATGATTTTAATAGTATCTATAAATCAGCAATATTTCATATCTTAAAAAAGATAATATCTACTACTACCAAATAGTCCCCTGGGTAAAAATTAAGTAGCAACATCTTGAGTGCGTAAGCAACATCAAAATTCTGAAGGAAAAACGGTTGATCCAGTTTAAACTGCCTCTAAAACTCAACAGAGGCACAGCTGCATTTTGTAAACAAAAGCATTTTGCACACCCACTCTCCTCAGCTTAACATGAATGCAAATACATACCACTGTTTTGGGGGGGGGTGTTTGTATGTTTTTAGAAATAAAACCGTAATTCATTTTCTTAGAGGAAGATTACAGTTTACAGGTAGAATCTGTAAAACTTGAGTGTTCATTTTTTCATTCATTGTTGAAAGCAGAATTTTGTGTTTAAATTTAAGAAATTGTAACAAACGTCTAAGAAAGGCATTTCTACAACGACAGACATTTTACATCCGTCAGCACATAGACAGTCAGCGCCCGTTACACTGTGCCTGGCTGCAGGGCGTGTCTCCCCCAACCCTGACTAGGGGGAGGGGAGGAGTGGATGATACTGCATTTAAGACACACTGTATAACAACAGCAAGTTAATAGTCATGCCTTCCTGAAGGGAAGAGTGCGAATTGTGTAGGGGACTCTGAGAACATTCAGGGATACAGCACCTGCCCTGGGGGAGAGGTGGGGGGCAGATGCGCACCCTGGAAGTCACTGGGAACTTTTGCCCTGACTAAAGATGACAGTTAAGAGAAGGTAAAACATACAGGGGAACTGGCAAAAAATGGCTCATCGTAAGAGGCGCCAGATGTGAGGTCATGCAGGAAGTTCTGGGCTGAGCATTTAAATTAGGGTCGGCTGAAAGAGAAGAGGGTCCACCACGACACCTGGGGTGAAAGACAGGAGGTCTGCCAGGAGGCAGGACAAAATCACATGGCCTGCTGTAAGAGAGAAAAAGAGTCACGCAGTCTGGAGCCAGAGAAGGGACGAAGCCACGGTGGCCGGAGTAAAACACGGAGAGGGCAGCGGCAGAGCTGGTGGAGCAGGACGGGACCTGCCCGGCCACCCGGACTCATGGGGATGCTCAGACCTGAACTGTGACCGGGAAAGCTGAGTGGCAGGCTTGTACTTTTCTGAAAGACAGCACCTCTGGCTGGTATATTCGGAAACTGGCCTGGTATGGCAAAGGGAGGCAGGACTTTGTGCTCTTGGGTGGTTTTAAAGGGGATAGGACGTAACAGCAGAAATCTGTCATTATTCTAAATCTCTATAACCGTTAAATAAACAACCCCTTTCCTTTTCCACCAAACTCTTGCTTTGGAAGTCATGCTTCTTGGCAGTGGGCGATCGAACCCCACAACTGTTCCAGAACAGTGCTGGCGGGGTTCTGAACCAACACTCAAGGCAGTTTTAAAAGATTCTGGAATCTAGAATCAGCTAACATTATGACGGTAACGACATGATAAGGGGTTTACTTACCTTCTCTAAGCCTTTACATGAGGGGTTGGACTACACATCTCCTAATGCCTTTTCCACAAAAGTTCCATCTTTCATAAAATACTGGCAGAACTAACAATAAAATTAAAGCTAGTATGTGACAGAGTCACAAATCAGATAATCAGATAATAAATACATATTTCCCAGGGAAGGCGATATGGGAGCATGATACTGAAAAGCCGGAACTAAGCAGAAAGAGGGGCGAAAACTGACCTAGAACTTGAAGGACGATTTATGAATAGGTGCAGAGGTATGCAGAAGAAGCCCTTAAATTTCAATAAACATTCTGAGAAAAGCCAAAGAAACAAGAATAAAGAGCTGCCCAGGGCAGAGTCAATATACCAACTCAGACTGGGCAGGCAGAGGTTGCCACTGGTGGCTGAATTCTACCCCTGGGTTTTGTTTGGCAAGCAAAGTACTTTTCAAATATTTGCCAGTTGCTCACATTAGGGAAAAAAAAATGGAGACTTTACCTAGTTTTCAAAGTATCTGGCAAAATTGGCCCTCGTTTGTACGTGGCAAATACCAGCTGGAACTAAGTAGATCTGTTCACATTGGATGAAGCATCCACCCTGCAGCTGTCCACAGTTCCCACTGCTTTCCGTTACATTTGACCAGCTCTACTTGCCTACCTACATTCCCTGCCTAACCCTGTTGACATTTCAGTATATTAGAGCCACAGAATAGGTCAATTTTTAAGAAGTTATAGATATTACAATGGCCAGGCAATAAATATGAATTTTATCCTATCAGATTTTACCATATGCAGTTTTTGACAAGGGGTTTATGTTTTTGAAATGTATTTTTGAATGTTAAAAATAGTTCCAATGAAGTGACTAAAGATGTTATTAAAATCAAAGAAAGTTCTCATCAGGAATTGGGAAAAGATGAATCATGAGCCTAGAAAGAAGTTGATTTTAAAGGAACACTGCTTTCTTAGAGGTGGGGGGGTGGGAATATTTTAAAAAACAGAGCAATAGAAGGCAAGAGCTGGGCAGGCTGAGGGGAGGAAGCCCTGGCAGGTAAGGGCAGTACCGTCATGCAGGTAAGTCGCTCAGGTGATGAGCTGTCTCCAGGAGTAGCTCTCTTCCTGGCACAAAAGACGAAATTTATACTTTATTTTTAGGCAGACAGGGGGAAAAGTAAAGAGCTTTTTCTGCATCTGTGGTCTTTAATGGCCTTTAGTTCAAAAGGATTCTTACACCCCATTGACATGGTTTGGGGTGGCATATTCAGATACTCTTCAAAGTATCGATGTTCCCCCCTTATCCATATCCAGCGTTCTTAAAATGAGGGAAATGGGTTGAAATTTGGGATGATTAATGCAAATTAATCACCCATTGGACAAACAATACAAAAGGCATTCCTACTGAATGAATTGAGAGCATCCTTTTTATTGGTAAAAGTAGTGTGTGTTCATTTTTTGTTTGTTTGTTTTAATAAATAAATAAAGGAACTGAGCTTTGTTTGCTGAAAGTTAAGATAATTAAGTCTCATGCCTTAAATATATCAATTTTAAACCTCTATTTTTCCCATCTGAATGTATTTCACTTTAGGGATAACTCTCTTTAATTGATTAGAACCCAATTATATTTTGAAACCTGTTTACCAAGATTCATAAGAAAAAATACTATTTCAAATTAGGCCTATTTTCATTCTTAACCTGCTGACTTTGAATGTTAAGGGACTTCATTGGGTCCCCCAAGTGACTTTGTTTCAGTAATGTGCTGAAGACAGCTATTCCTGGCTCAAATTTAAATTTCTTTGCCTGGGCTATTTAAATTATAATTGGCACTGACAGCCAGTGGTCACAAAGAGACCATAGTTACACAGTGTGTATTCTTAGCAACAGAAAAATAATGAGAAAAAAAAAATCGCTACAGCAGAAGCACCAGAGAACAGACTTAATATGGCCTGGTGAACATCTAGAATGTGCATTTAATGTGACAAAATTTATACCCGGTTTCAGTAGCAATATTCATCAGTCTCATTACTCCTACTGTTCAGATGACAGTTAAAAACTGCAATAATCATAGCAACCTCTGAAGGTTCATTCAGCCACATTCTCTTGTGACCGAGGTAGGACAGCAAGAAGCTAGGAAAATTTCCTGGCAAGCGTGATGGGGAAACTGAGAGACAGTTACAGTTTAAGTCAGATAATAAATCGCAGGAACCTCGTCTTCCCTAACCAAGGACACCTAGGAGCAAATGGTTTACACATTCCAGGCCCTGCCAGATCAGACGCTCCTCTGTCCCAGTCCCTCTTCAGTGACATTCTTTGAAGGTGAAACTGACCAGAGAATGACCCGACTGCTCTATACACTCGTTTTTGATGCATCAGTAAATGAAAGGACACAACTGAAAAGCTGATGACTATGTTATTGAGATCTTCCCCTGATGTCTCCCCTAAAATTTCTGTCTTTAGAAAACAGATAAAAACCCTTAAGATGAAGGACCCAGTGCACGTTCTCTCTTGTGCATGCCCACGTCCTTCCCAACCCCCTTTCCTTCCTCAGGAGTATATCCTTGTTTTCTTTCTTCTAAGCTCTAAGGGTTCCCATGAGACTTACAACCAGAGGGGCAGCGGGCAGCAGCAGCTCATCCTGGGCTGCCCCCTGAACCTGTCTCAAAGGCCCTCCCTTTGCCTCTGTAACGTGTCTCCTGAGTCCACAGAGCCCAGCTGGCTCACGTCCTCTGTCTCTGTGACTTTCTCTCTGAAGGGCCAAGGCAGCCTTGCCTAGGCTCGACTTTTCCTCACCTTTCCCAAGGGCCAAGGCAGAATCACCTTGGCTCACTCCTGCTCCTGTGATCTTGCCTCTTCTGTCTTAGGCCCTTCTGTGTTTCACTGTCCCCAGCTTTAATAAACCTACACTCAAAAATCACCTGGACTCATGTCCTGAAATTTTTCCTGTACAAAGTCAAGAACCCACACGTTCCAAATGGTTCCAGGGCAGGCTGTCTTGGCCCCGGTCTCTTTCCAGTGATATGGCGATCTAAATGTGACTTGCTGCCTTTGTTTTTATTTACATAGTTTTTGGCAATAGTCACTAAGCACCGTCGCTGCTCTGCATATTTTCCATAAAGTAAACTTTCAATATTGCAATAGAAACTCCCAGGTTTTCTGTTTCCTTTTCCTCATACATTTACGGTGTGCCGGGGGCCATTTCAGCAGTAAATGCTAAGCTCCAGCATGGTGTATGCGATCCGCCGTATAGAATCAAAATTGCTCCATTCGCTTCCAAGTGATTCAGATAAATTTAGTGCACACAACATATACATAAAATAAGCTTGAAGAAAAAGAAATCTTTTACCTGTCATGAAAATAGTTCAAAAAAGATAAATGGAGCTCTAACCGATGACCTGTGTTTGGGCCACATCTTGCTCATTCATTGCAAACCAGCACACCATTCTCCCCCTCCCGTGGAAGTGTACTGGAATACACTACTCCAAAATATGCTTCTTGTGGCATATGGGTTTTCCTTGAGCTAATGGTGATGAAGAGCCACTAGATGTAGGAAAACCTCTAAACAACAGACATAAGTTTTCCTTCTATCAGGGAAATTCACACTTGTAAAGGAAACTTCCATTTTTAAAATGTGTCCTCCCTCTCCTGCATGAGAGAGACTCTTAGTAACTCTTATTGATAGAGAAGGAACCAAGTCACATCTGCCAAGCAAACCTTGCTAAGCAGCCTTTTGTCACCGCTGCTTCCCTGGTCACCTTCCCATCACTTTCCTCCTCCCCCAGGGGAGGAGGACATAGGACAGACCTTCTGCTCCATTTAGCCTATACAAGCCCAAGTTCTAGTTGATTTGTGGTTCCTGGAACTGAAAGAAAAAGCTTGGCCCTGGCCCGTGTGGCTCAACTGGTTGTCACTCTGCAAACTGAAAGGTCACCGGTTCAGTTCCTAGTCAGGGCACATGCCTGGGTTGCAGGTTCGGTCCCCAGTTCAGGTCCATGCGAGGGGCAACCCGCTGATGTTCTCTCATACATCAATGTTTCTCATCCTCTCTTTCTTCTTCCCTTCCCTTCTCTCTAGAATTGATTAAAAAACTTATTTTTTTTTTAAGTAAAAGCTTCAGAGAAAGGCATACCACGGGTCATTAAGTTATAGACAGAATATTAAGCTATATTAAGCTATAGACAGAATATTAAGCTATAGACAGAATATTAAAGGAAGATGGATTCTTCTTCTTGGCTCAAACGATGTGAGTTGATCTTACTGTGTTTCCCTTAGTGACCATTTTCAAGAGCCTAGAAGCTGCTGTTGTCACATTACGAATGTGGTCTTTAAACGCTGTCTTTACACGGGCTTTGAAATGAATACGACACTATTTTGACACTAGAAGCTCACTGTCCCCTAATAATACACTACTACTGCACTTTGCTTTATGAAAGCCTCATTAGGCGGATGTACAATCATGCGAAATGTATAAGGGATGTGGTGCCATAATTGTAACATTTTCAACTTTAGCTCTTTGTTGGAGGCAGAAGAACAGAACAGCAGAATAGCTTTATGTTTAGATATACTTGGAAATGCTAAGACATAAATAAAATGATTTCAATACAATAAGAAAATTTTAAAAACATATTGTCTAGAAGTCTGGGAATATACTCAAAGAGATAATTGTCTATTTTACTGCCCATGTTAGTGATTATACAATAAGAAAAATTTCCAAAGAATCTATCATACTGAATGTTCCTCCTTCCATCTCTCTTCTTTTGCAGGCCAGCACTTCGAAATGAGCCATCCACTTTGAATTACAGGTTAGGCTCTGCTCCCTTTCATTCCGTCCTGATGGTGTAATATCTGGAAAAACACAAAGGACAACAGAGAAAGCAGAGAAAGACGAAAGAAAAGTGTGCTTCCCCGTTATCTGCTTTGGACTAATGCCTTCATAGAGGTCATTTATAATGAAGTTGGATCAGAGCCTTTATTTTAAGCAAAGCACTGAGGTTTTTAAGATAGATTTGAATTTGGTATTTTGTTTTAAAACCTGATTTCGCTTGACTAGAATTTTTTCCTCCTATTTCTCCATTGCAACTGATTGAGTCTTAGCTTGTGTTTCATAATGTATTTTTAATTGGCTTTTATCTTGAATACAAGTACTTTGTTTTCAGAGACATGGCAGAGCTTATGTCCTATTTAAAAGAAAATCTCACATGATCACACTCAAACATCGCTCAGGAGAGTAACGTCTTGTAAGAAATGATACTCTCACATCAAAGAACAGCCTTAAGCCAATTTACACTCCTCCCTACCTGTAATCGCTGAAGCCGCGAGCGCCGTGCTCCAGCCCAACCTCAGCTCCTCACGACTTTACACAGCACCGGCTCACTGCTCCCCAGAGGACACGGGCCCTGCTGAAGGGTTTCCTAATTAACACAACGTCTGAGAGGATTCCATTCACAAAGTGATGAAAACGCTTGAGTGCGTCATTACTGCCATGGAATTTTACTTTCTCTGTGCAGAAGAAAAAAGAATCTGGCTTGTTCACTCACTTAAGATGTACCGGGCACTTACTACGTGCCAGGTGCTATGCTAGGCAGATGAGGAGAAAATGCCGGGAATACCTGGAGCCCAGGAGGTGCCGGATTAAGTCTCGGTTCAGATACGCATTAGCCGAGTACAGAATAAAGCACTTGGCGCACTTTTGCTTCTTGCTCCACACAGGCAGCCACTCAGCCCTTGACATTTCCTGAGTGACAGCAGTGTCTTCCTTATTTGCGGTGGGCCTACACCTGCAGAGTTAAAGACAGCAAGGGCCCCTGAGGAATGTGTGCTAAGGAGAAGTCTCAGGATGGGAGCCGATGATGCCCCCAAAACCACCTGTGTGATCAGAGAGCCTTGAGCCACTGTGTTAACAGCTGGACCTGGGTGGGGGGTGGGGCTGGATATTGAGTTCAGTCCTCGGGACAAAGATTTATTGATGCCAGGAAGGTAAAGCATCCTTGGTGACCCAGAAGCTTCATGTCTGGATCCGTCTATGTCCCAGATTCTACCATACACATCTGTTTTCATGTGTACCATTTGCTTGTAATAAACATGTATGTGAATGCAATAGATTTCAGGGATTTCTGTGAGTCTTCCTAGCAAATTATAGAAACTGAGAGTGGTCTGGGGACACTGATAAAATTGTCGCTGGTGTCAGAAGTCGGGAAAACCTGGGAGTCGGAAGGGCGGAGCCCCAGTTTGGCTGACTCCAAACACTGAACAACCATCTTCGGCGAATTACTCATCTTTTCTTAAGTCTTGCTTTTCCTATCTTCCAAATAGGTAAAATAATAGCATCTAAGTTACCAGGTTGCTGTGAAGACAAAATCGCTAATTCTATAAAATATTTATCATATGCCTTTCACGAAACAGGTACTGAATTAGAGATTAAAAAAACCCGACCTAACCCATTACCTTATGAAGGAAAGACTCTTTTTAAGAAATCTCTCATAGCACAAAAGCAAAGCATGTAAAAATGTCCACACATCGGGTCTTCAGTGTCCGTCAGAACCCAGCCCTGCCTGTAACCGCTCATTCCCAGGACCAGTGACTTGATTATCCTTAGGAGTCTTAGGCCCGTGACGAGTGCTTGTATATTCATCTTTAGGTTTTTTAAATGCATGAGAATTACAGGACAGAGCTCCATTATCAATACCTAAGATCCAACACAAAAGCACGTTACTCTGGACAGTGGCAGCTGAGAAATGACTGAAGTACAGTAGAAAGCTCGGTGGACCAGACACACAGACACACAAGACCTTGCCGGGTACCTCGGTCCGCATAGGGCGTCCTTACTACCTCCAGCTCTGTGACACCGGCAGTGGCCCAGGCCCATCTAAAAATGCAACCGTGATGTCTACTATCAGGGCTCAAGTGATAACAAATGAAGTGGTACATACAAAAGAGCGACAGAAACTCTACTTATGTTTTATTTAATGTATGTAACCACTGATTTGGACACATCATAATATTCTAATATGGAGAGAAAAATACTTTTGAGCAGTGAGATAAAAACTCCATTGCCTGACTCAGTAAGGGAAGAGATCTGGCTCAAATAAAGTCGGCAATGAGAAGTAAATGCCTATACAGGGTGCGGCAAAGGTAAGTTCACAGCTGTGAGTCCACCACAGTTAATTCTTGTATTATTATTTATTAATTATTGTTATTTTCCATAGGAAATGTAAACCTACTTTTGTCCCACCCTGTAGTTATAATCAATGTAATTTAAGGATTAATCCCAGTACATCAAAAAAAAAAAAAAAGAGAGAGAGAGAGAGAGAGAGAGAAAGGGTGGGAGAGACAGGCTACAGGTCTAGTCTGCCCACAAGCATGTTCTAATTTGTCCCCAGGGTTTAAAAAACCCTTTTGAGTTCTGGGTCCATTTGTCCCTGTTCCCCACTGGCAGCCATCAGTTGGAAATAAATGGAGTCCTGCCCCCTCCAGTTTTCTACTGCAGTTTCTCAGGTCCTGTTTCTTCATCTGTGTCATTGACCTTGGGCCCATAGGCGTGGGAGCCTCTGACTCCCTTCACAGATGAGTAATTTCTATAGTCAGGGCGTTTGTGGATGGCGAAACCCGGGAGAGGATGTGAGCAAGGAGGACAGGAGAGCAAAGGGCCTTCGTTGCGCGCACAGTGACTCACAGGTCGGTGGAAGGCCCAGCCGTCAGGCAAAGAAACTGTATTAGAGTTCCAGCTCCTACGAGACCCTGTGACGTGATGCCTTGTCGGTGCAAGCCTCTCGTGCTGCCTGCAGAAGGGGGCCGCAGCTGTGAGCACCGCCTGGTCTCCAGGACACCTGCCTGGCACCGGGCTCGGCAGGAAGCCGCAAGGGTGGCCGCCAAGTCTTGACTGCCCCCCACCCACCAACCTGTGAAATGCTACCTTTCTGATCGGGGCTTCGTTAACCCATTTATCTGCACGCCCTCCTCCTCAATTCTCACTGACATGTAGAAAATAATCCCTGACTTCATTCTGATAACAGGTTCTGTGACCATCTCAACAAATGCGGAAATCAGAACGAATACGTCCACACCACGAAGGAGACCGGGAGACCCTCCTCTTTACGCTGGATGCCGAGCGCTCTGGCATCCCCGCTCCTGCCTCGGGAAAGAGTCCAGCCCGCTGGCATCTTAGGGGAGTGTGAACCAGAGCTTAATGGTACAACAGAGAGGAAAACGAAGGCGGGGCAGGGGGGTGGGAGTAAGGGTGGCTCACCACACACGCGTGGCCTCGTCCCTGGCTGCCGGCCCTGCATGAGGACCCGCAGCGAGCGGGGCGAGTCTCTGCGCTCTGCCTCCCGCTCGCCCCCAGGCCACGTGGCGAGGGCAGGGTCGGGCTGCTTGTGTGTGCTGGGGCCCAGGCGGGCAGAGCTGGTAAACGCTCACATTTCTGAGACAGGTGACTCATACCCGTAAGACTGTACTACGTTATAAGAAGAAGAAGAAGAAGAAGAAGAAGAAGAAAAAAACTGGATAAACTACTCACTTATTCAGTAAGTAATTTATCCAAGAAATACCACTTGAGAAGCTAACATGAATATGCTGACCAATTAGATTACAAACTTCAAGGAACTTAAAATCCACACATACACATAAGCCCAACAAGCACCTCTGAACTCGATGTAGGAAGCTTTTTGTAAATCAGTATCTAGAGAGCATTACTAACAGTAAGTGCCATAACTTTCCAGATAAGGAAGACTGTGGTCTTTCACAGCCACAGTGCAGAAAAAGGGAAACGTGAAAAATGACGAACGTGGCATGGAAAGGAAGCAGAGGATGTGATAACTGCAAGCCTTTGCGTCAAACTCCTTGAAGATCTGCCATTGCCATGGGGCGATGACCTTTTTATGAAGACCTTCCTGACACTGAAAATCTGGTCCCTACTGCATTCCAGCCTTATCTGCGACGCCTCCGGCTGTCTGTCAGCTGTTGGTCATTCCAGGAGGCTTCCCCTGCCCCAAGGGGACACGCAGCCTTGGGCTGGGGGGCGGGCCCTCCTGCTTCCTGACTCCGCCCCTGCCCTTCCCGGTGTGTCCCAAACACAGGCGAAGGCCGCTGCCTCTTACTAAGTGCTGGTCTCTCTGAAGGGAGTGTTCACGGGCCTCCACTAAGCCCACCCTGATCTGTGGCTCAGGTTCCGTGCGGTTGGGTGCGGGGGTCAGCGCCCCACTCGTCTCTATGGCCCCTAATTCTTTAAGAGAGCGCCTGATGTTTTCAGTTTTATGTTCCTAGCTCTGCAGCCAACTCCTCATGTTTTCGTACTACCTATGCGTTAAAGACAGCACTTTTCTATTGTGGCTAGTGTTCCCGTCTGTCTTCCTTTTCACATTGTGAACTCTTTCAATTCAACAAATGTTTTTGAATGCTTCCTCTGTGCCGGGCAGTGCACCTGCCGTGGGCAACTATGCGTTGCTTCGTGGGCACTGCCAAACAGGGCCCTAGGGAATCACTTGCAGCACGAGCTGTCTGTCATCCTCACCAGACGGCAAGCTAAGCTCCGTGGGGGCAGCAATTGTATCCTCAGACACCAGTGCAATGTCTAGTACACTTTAACCTCACCAAATATTTCTTCAATAAATGAGCAAATCACTTATGAGGAGCAGCGAGAAGACTCCCTTTTTGGATCGGTGTACTCATGTTGCAGCGTACTCAGAAAATTGGTTGGGAATTGGAGCCAGACTACAGATTATGTCAAATGCCACACTAAGAAATCATATTTATCTTGAAAGCAGTAGGTAACTATGACTTTATTTTTGGAGTATGGGTGACAGGATCATAGGTGTGGTTCAGAAACATTCCTCTCACCACAGAGGAGGAGAGGTCAGAGGCAAGGGGCCCTCTCAGACATGTTCTGGCGGTCCAAGCTGAGGTGACCCACCACCGAAACCAGGGTGTGGCTCATGCGAGTGACTAGAAGGAATGAACACTGAGGGAAGGAGATGAATGAAAGGGATGCCACTCCTTTAATTCTATATCACTTCGATGACAACGATAAAGAGATGTGGGCGTTAATTCCATCGTATGCATGTTGCACTGAGGTGACGAGTGGCATTTGGGTAACCAGAAGGAAATACCCAGAGTGTAATGGAAGGAATCAGAACAAACCTCATTCAATAAACATGTACTGGGCATCTACTCAGTGCCAGGCCACTAACCATGCTCCGAAGACGCATAATTCAGCAAGGTGCTCTAGCTCTTCTCGAGGAGTGGCAGGTGTCCCCAAAGAGGCTGCACGCGGGGTAATGAACATATTTGAAGCGTGAGAAGTTCATGTAGTAGGAACAAGAACCATTTAAGTGTGCATTGGTTTGAAGGTAGAAGACAGAGCTGTGGACTTTAAAATGGACAAGTGCTTCATAGGGAAGCTAATGTTTTCATTAGTCGATCTAAATCTTAGTGAAGAAGAATTTGTAAGGTGGACATAAAGGGCATTTTATGTAGAATAATATAAATACACAACGCTCATGAACTTGCGCTAGAATAAGAAATTTAGATTTGAGAGACAACTACACAAAAGACTGAATTATCCATAGTACAGAGAAGAAGAAAAGATCAGACACTGAGCTACAGGGAATGGCAGTTGAAGCATGAAGGTAGAAAATAATACAGAAAAAAATCGAAATCAAAATGAAATGCAGCAACATTGTTTTAGGAAAACTGGAGCTGAGAAGTCCCTTGGAATTCACAAGGACTTCTGTGATTGACAAGGACACATTTCCCACTGGGTGCTGGAGAGATGCCAGACGGGCTCTCAGACATGAATCGGTGGAGAACGAATGGAGGTTGAGGTACAGGCATATACTGGAGCAGTTTTACCATTTAAAAGGAGAGCAAAAGAGGGAGTCATAAGATTGTATCGCCAATCCAATATTTATTGAAATGACAGGTGAAGTTCTGAGAGCTGTGGATATAGAGCCTCCACTAGACAGTGAAGGTTCTTGATACAGGGCTGCTTGAGTCTAGCGAAAGACCCCTACTTGCAGAGGGCAGGGAACCTACCCGTGTTGAAAGTCAGCAGGAGAGGAATAAAAAGGTGAAGAGTTCCTGACTGGTAGCAGGGTTCTAAGCACGGGGGCAAGCGTGAAGGGTGGCACCATCAAGCACCGTCTGCATGTTGAAATAAATTCCAAGTTTTCTACCCAGTCTTCACACACTGTAACTTCCAGTAACAGCTTCTTCTGAAGAGAGAAGGAAAATGAACACTATCGCCTTTAGCAGATGGTTAGTTTTTCCAGTCTGTTTTTCCTTTTTCCATAGTCGCCCAGTTATAGGCTAAATGTTTTCTAGCCTCCCTTAAAGGTGTGGCCATGGGACTAAATCCTTCACAATAAAAAGTAAAGGAAAAAAACAGCTGCGATTTTCACATTGTTGCTTGAAAAGAAGTGGCTTTTCTTCTTTTCTTGGAGGTCCAAGTTTGTTCCTTTCCCGCTGAGCAGATGGGGGTGTCAGTGACCCAGGTGTAGCTGGAGGGCAGCACAAGGGTGGAACCTGGGGCCCCTGGGTGACCTGGTGGAGCAGGGTTGCTTCGGAGGCCTCTGACGTCAAAGAAGGTAGAGACTCGGACCCGTTTTGTTAACCCGGTGCGCTTTGGCCCATCTTTACCATAAATGACGCCCTACCCTGACTGATGCCGCCGCAGACCGCGGTGGTTTTATTGGGAAATGCCAACTCCTACAAACTGGTTATGTCTCCGCTTTCTCCTCTACACCAGAAAGAGTAATCTATAGTAATTCAAGATCCTGTCGGTGAGTCATAAACACACAGCATGTTAATTTTAAGATTTTATATATTCTAAAAACTGATGTAGTCATTTTTATTATAATTTATTATCTATAATATAGATGACATAGTACTACATATTGTAATACTGTAATTATAAAACTGCTATCGCTGTAACCATGAAATGACTATATAGTGAAAATATTCTATAGTTGCCTGAAAACATATAGAAGAAACACAATGACTTCAAACAGACTTTGCTCTGCCATACTTTTATCTGCTTCAGGTCAGTGTCCCTCCCCACTCTCCGACACCACGCCACTGTCTGCAGCCTTCGGTGGGTACCCTGGAGCGCTACAGTGAAAAATCCGACCACGTCATGGAATCTACGTCAGGAGCTGGGAAGGGTGATTCACTTCCCAACAATTACCTCATTTTTTCACTGTCGTTATTGCCCTTATTCTCAACACACCTTCGTATCTTCTTCTAGGTTAAGGACTCTTTCCCAGATAGACAGCATATTCCAAAAGCCAAACACTAGAAATATCTTATGCACAAGAAAACTTTCTTATCCACAGGAACTAACAATGCCTAGCTTACAAAGTCCCCCTGTAGCCTACTTCATTTCTAAAGTTCCTTCTTTAAGAAACTATTCTAATTAGATGAAATTATGTGAAAGTTTTCTACATCATTCAGTAAGATTAAAAATAATTTCTAATAATTTGACAGCATAATACAAGCAAAGCGCTAGAGAAATTTAAGGAATTAATGAAGTTGATTTAGAATGAACATTAAGGTTTAAAATGGATCTATCAAAAACAAGGAGAATAACAGGAAAGTAATTCCTCATACGGAAAATAGCATGGTCTTTGAGAAAAATATTTTCAAAGTTGATGGAAAAATAACATGAACTCAGAACATAATTTAAAACTGGAAAATTATGACTCATTTTAGCAAACACTTTACAAATTTCAAAACATGCTCCTTTGCCTAACTCTAAAATATTCCGATTCATGTAGACATAAAATGAATCTTTGAATATGAATATTTTAGGTTCGGATCACACATTCTCAATCAGTGACAAGAAATCATTACTAAGACTGACAGGAATAGGAGTCTGAAATGCATATGTATGATATATGAGCAGGCACTGACTTTTATCAAGTGAATGCTAAATAATTGTATTTGAAAACAGACGTTTTTACATATGATATATCATTTGTAAAAACACGTTGATACACAAATGCTCCCCGATGATGTGTGTGGAAATAATCTCAGTGATATATTATTCCTAAAATTATCTTGCTAGAAAAGAAACTAATACGAGAACTAGGTATATTCACAGAAGCCTACATGTTCAGACAAATAAGAAACCTTGCTTTGGACAAATAAGAGTTTCAGTTAACACTTCGAAATGTCATTTTTGCTGCTTTGCTTCTTTCGGCCGTGTTGACTCACTGTCATCACATGGAGTTTCAGGGGCACCCTAGCCGTCTCCATTTCTTACTCTGCTACGTCACTTCCTGCCCACCCTCCTCTTCTCAGAAACCACTGCTCATGTCATTAGATCATGAGAACTTCGTGATCATTACGTAACGTTAAATCTCATTATTTTGCATTATACATCTATGATATCAGTCTTTAAAATTTATTTAAGCTTTTAGCTGCAAGCTTTTATTGTTAAAGTTTTTGTCAAACTTACATTTTAGGTCAACTTTAAAATAATATATCAGGGTCCGTCAAGCAGCACCCATTTGTGAATTTCCAAGGGGCTACCCGAGATACTTCAAAGAGCAAGAGTTTCAGAGACCAAAAGACCTGAGTGTCCTTCGCAGCTCCCCCAAGGGCCAGCTGTGGTTACTCACGCAACCTAAGGGTCCCCGCACAACTTCCAGAGACCTCAGAGGCAAAACTGAGGTAACACCACCTTTTGTAATTAAAAGCAAAGGCGTTTACAAAGCCAACAGCGCCACAGGGTAGGGTCATTGACACAGTCGGCTCACAATAAACACCAGCTGTCCATAGAGACAGATTTCTTCAAACTGTTCGCTTTTAAAACAGAATATTTTGGTATTCCATCATCCAAATTTCAGGCTGGAAATCAATGGGTTTAATCTTTTAAACTGCTTTCCTTCACCCACACACAGGATAATAAAACTCAGCATGCACACACACACACACACACACACACACACAGATACCCATCCCGTCTAACTGTGGGACATTCATCATGTGGCCTAGTGACACTGACATTTGCAAATCAGTATTTGGAGCTTCCTTTACAGTATTTTCTTTGGCAATTGTTCAATGGTGTTATATATTCACACTTTATGGGAGGGAATTTTTTTAACAAGAAATAGCCAGAAGTAATTCAGAAAAGCAAGAATTTAATGTAAAATAAGTCACACAAATTTTAAATATAAGGTATCTAAAATAATAAAGTTATTTGTATGAACTATAACTTTACTTTTCCTACTAACTACATTGATAAATCTTGTTTTTTAACTATATGACATCAAATTAGATGCATTTGCTTTTATAAAAAGACAGGTCAAATAATGAGAATTTTATTTCATGGTTACCTCAAATCACACAGGTACCTCAAAAACATCTGGGGACCCGTGATATACATGTTAATGGGAGGGGCGGAAAGAATCTGCGCCTCCCCCTGACATTCGGGCGGTCCCTCGTTTTGAGTGGCAGCTATGAGTGTAGCCAAAAAAAAAAAATCAGATGACAGAAGTGGCAAAACACAGTTGTTGGGACCATGCTGGGGAAAGCCCTCCTTGTCAATGTAAGAGGAAATTATTTGTAGTCGCTTCAACAAGTACTTAACGGCTCATCTGCTCGGTGTTTAGAACTGTGCTATTTGGCATTATTTCTTTTTCTAAACTTGGCTATTCCAGCTAAAAACTTTTAACAGTCAAGGAGAAATATTTAGTCTTTCCTTGGCAGTGTGGAGTCCTTGCCAAATTGCCTGAAATGGTATTTGAATGTAGGACAGTTTCATTTCTGCTAAGTTTGAGTGAATCCCTATTTTAAAATGTAGTCCATTATCAATTTATAAAAGCTCTTTCTACATTATTTGTGAATCATAAAACTACAGAAAATAAGTCATAAGTATTTATATAACTTGATTTTCAGGGTGTTAAGTAGAATAATTTCTAAAGTATTCAATTAAATACTTTTCAGATGGTAACAGCAGAGACTTCATCTTTCCAGTGGACACCCAATATCTTGAGTAAGAGCGGGTGTATAAATACAAGCATTTAATAAGTATTTCCTGAACTGACCTGAACTTACCATCAATCAGAATGAGTGTGCAATACATGGCAAATCTAAGAAAGTTAGTTCCTATATTTTAGATGAATGTTTAAGTGTAGGAGGCAGAGAGGATAATGGAAACACCGGTAGAACGTAGGGTACTGTGTCCATATAGAAAAGGATCCCATACACACACCAGAAAGGGCACACCTTCATTTCCCATTTTCTATTGGAACCTTTCAAGAAAAGCCTGTCCTCTCCATTTGGCCATCTTTAGGCTTATTTATTATATACCTAGGGTCTGGGGAAGAGTGATATTTCGGAGACCGTTTGGCTTATTTTTAGTGAAACACTTCCCCAAGTTGTGTTTTAACAGACATTAAAAAAAAAATGATACAGACATTGTTTTCTGATAATCTAGTGAAAATCTGGTCAGGTTTGTAACCCCATTGATTTATTCAGTAATATACAACATAGCAGTAAATCTCAAATTTTACAATCATACAATCCGGAATGGAGAAGAAGGCATGGCACCCAAGGTGAGAAAAGATTACCTCACTTGTGAGCAAACCCCTAAATTCAGCACAAAGTTTAGGGGTGTCCAAAAGATGACAGACTAACGAATGCAGTGGAGAAACCCAACAGCTCACCCCACTCGGCCTCTCTTCCCTGGGGGGAACGGACTGCCTTTCGCCTCCTGCCCCAGCCCGACTCACAGGGAGATTACGTTCTCCTGAAATCTACTTTGCTTTGGGGAGTTTAATCACCCTGTGGCGGGAGGGACAATCTGTCTCACTACTCCAAAATGAAGGGAACACTTATTATTTCTGTGCCGTATAACAGAAAATGAGACTAAAATGCAAAAGACCAACAAGTCAAATGATACGCATTTCTGCTTTTAAAAAGATAACACATTAGAAAGCACCATAATGTTATTTCTCTTCCGGGACTGTTCCACATTTTGCCTAGAACACAACTTAAAACAGCTTGACCTAAAATTGGAAAGGGGTGGTGAACACTGGGAAGCTAAACTCTGTGTTCAGTGGAGAGAACTGAATTCTTCCAAATTTATTCTTCTTGAAAAGTATTCAGGAGTAGTGAGCCCCTACTGTTTTCTACTGAGACACATGCCACAGTCTTCACGAGGAGCAGAGCGTAATCCAATGAGCATTCCAAGGCTTTAACACAGCACTCAACCATTTTGGCCAGCACTGTAATAATTATTTATCACTATAATTAATTAGGTCAGCAACTATTTATACGATTGATATAGTAACGGCTGTAGTTTAATAGGGCAAGCTATGGGTTACACTATATTCTATCTGTTTCCATTGCCTACGCTTTCACTCTCAAGAAAGGACGCTTGAATACAATTAAGAACGCCGTGATTTCAGAGAAAAACCTAGTTCCCGAATGGTTTCCCTATTCTTACTTCTATTAGTAACAGAGTACTCGTGGCACATTTTACAGAAGACACTTACATTTCATGCATCATGCCGTAATGGAGCATCATGCCGTAATGGGAAAGTCAGAAGTGTTTTTCATTAGACGGAAGTTTTTATTTTATTATAGCAAGTCACAGCCAGTGGGGAGAGGAGTGTCGTTATGTATGTCAAAATTAGCTGGCCCAAGCTTAAAGAACATTTCATCGTTGCACTGGTGGGCACTGGTCAAATTTTCGATTGGGAGAAAAATTCTAATCCGTATTTGACTAAATTAGACCAAAATTCCTTTTTAAATTATTTAAATGCAAAGAAGAAGCCAATTCGATACCTTTGGTCTAATGCAGTCGAATACCATTCCCGTTACCGAGATTTCCGGCGGCGTCACCCAGGCTCATGCAGGGGCCAGGTCAGCTACCGT
The DNA here is from genome assembly GCA_004026545.1 of Mormoops blainvillei. Lineage (NCBI taxonomy): Eukaryota > Metazoa > Chordata > Mammalia > Chiroptera > Mormoopidae > Mormoops > Mormoops blainvillei. The sequence goes on along the minus strand of PVJD01002732.1, from coordinate 96,014 downwards.
CCGGGCTCTGGGCGGCAGAACCCCGTGTGGCTTATCTGCCGTGCTTTTCTGGGCTTTCCAAGCTTTCTGTGAGGAGTGGAAGTATTCAACACGTACGACATATGAAAACAGACTTCCATACATGATGCACTCACCTATACATATACATACATATTTTATATATGTTTACTTACACCTATGGATTGTAATCAGATGAAACACTAAACAGAACCATTTTTTACAATATTAAAGATAAATACTATGTGTTGAATGCTGACAGTTATTCTTACATTTGTTCAAGTGAGATAGCAGGTCCCTGCTTGGAGGCTGAGGGTTACTGACATTAGTGAAGCTACTGAACACAGTCGTTTCTCTGTCAAAGGCTAAAGACCAGGAAATAACTGGGTAGTAGTCGTGTCTTCTGTAACCACCATGAATGAACTCAATTTATTTGTTCTTCCAATAGTCGTGACATTGAGATTAGGAACAAATTATGAGTATTTGGCTATAATAGGAATTTGGGAAATGTTAAATAAATAACTAATACATATTTTGGTTTTCATAAGACTAGTTAAAATTTAGGGAGCCGTGTGTTCTGAAAGCAAAAAAAAGTACATAAAAATTATCTTGACAAAACAACGTCCTTCTTCTATTTGGAAAGTATTCCTGTAAAGTAGCTTTTTAAGAACTATACTCTTTTCTGCTTGATAGACTGCACACAGTAGAAACACACTTGCTTTAACAAATGTGTTTATCTAGAGGCTGACAACATAATAATTAGACTAGGGCCCTCTACGTTATCCACCATTGCACCCCACAGGCAATGCTGAGAGCACCGGTATTCACTGAGCAGGCAAAAACGGCGGCGATTACTGAAAATTATGGGGTTTTAAACGGCGTACTCAACTCTCCCCTCTCACCCTTCCCAGACACATACAGAAAATGAGACTAAATTCTTTTTATTAGAAAAATAATAAACTATGCTGCTTCAGTATAAGGAAGACAGATTTGGGTAAATCCATGTTTTAATTGCTGTTTGTCCCAAAGAACACATGTGTATTTTGGGTTCTTATTTTTTCCCAATCTAAATCATAGTTTTCACTTTCATCAGTTTTCCTACGGTTAATGTACTCCGTATCTGACTATCTTTACAAAAAGTTATAATTCAAATTCTTTCTCTGAAAAGCAGTTTTCTTTCCAATTTCCCTAAAACAACTTTCTATTTTTCTCTGTCCCATTTTCACAATATTTTTTGTGGCTCCATCAAGCCCTTACATTCTGCCTGATACGGTGGTGCCTCCCCACTGTGGGGTGGGCGCCCATGGAAACTGGAATCTGTTCATCTCCATCCCCAACAGCACCTGCCCCCCAAACCTACACGTTTATTTACTTTATTTTGTTTGAGTCAGCTATAAGGATAAATGGTTAAATGAGTAAAAATTTTAAACCGAAAAAAATATTAAACTATCATGCAGTCGTAAATGAACTTTATCTCTCTTAGGCAAATCGTCCTTTGAAATGATGTCATTTCCCCCCCCAAAAAAAGCAATTCTAAGTCAACTTCTATTTACTAAATTTGACTAATCATAATCATATCCTATTTAAAATATGACACCACCTATTTATAACAACAAAATGCCATCTTGAATGAAATTAGATTTTTTAATTCTTAAGGAAATTAAACATAGAAAAATAATCCCGTGTTGCACAGAGTCAGGGTTGGTTATTTAAAATAAGGAAATGCCCTATATTTATATGATGAACATTAGCCCCAGCGAAGCTATCTCCCCGTTTATGTCACTGTCTGCGCAGCGGGTCCTTATACACATTAGGGCATTGATAATTCATCAACAATTTTCATTGCCAAAATCGAGTTCTTACCCAGTATACTAACTTACTAAATCCATTTTTTAGAAAATCTGCCCTGGCTGGTGTGGCTCAGTGGATTGAGCATCAGCCTGAGAACCAAAGGGTCGCTGGTTCGATTCCCAGTCAGGGAATATGCCTGGGCCAGGTCCCCAGTAGGGGGCACATGAGAGGCAACCACACATTGATGTTTCTGTCCCTCTTTTTCTCCCTCCCTTCCTCTCTAAAATTAAAATAAATAAAATCTTTAAAAATAAAAAAAAGGAAATGAAAATCTCACTGCTGCAATCACAAAGAAGTAAAGGAAACCTATTTTCTCTAAGTGAGCCTTTGAAATTGAGCTGCATAAGGAGAAGAAAACATTAAAATGCCTTATTTGTGAAACAAAGACTTGAACTTGTCTTAAAAAGTTTTCATTCTGAATTAGTTCCTAATGACTCCATAATTATACTTCGCATTAGTGAGACAACTGCCAGCTTTGTCCTGAATCTGTATGGGTTCAGGAATATTATGAAATAGGCCAAAGGCATGTGGCTCTAGTATTCTGAACACTCAAATTCAAGGCCTGCCGTGTGGCAGACCTGTGCTTCGCCAAAGCCCAAAGGTAAGTAAGACTTGAATCTTGGCCTAGGGGATGTCACGCTATTAGCCAACAATACACAAATTGATGTTTCATAACTACAATTATATCTACTAAATTAATAGATTTTATCCTGGATATTCAGTCTCTTGATCATTATAATCTCACAAATAATAGCTTCTCTAAGTAGTAACAATGAACAAAAGAGAAAGTATACCAATTTATTTCATATTAGTTTCAATTACTGAAAAGGAAATGGTAGAAGTAGAGTTTAATCTATTTACTTACTATAAGTTGAAACCTGAATATTTGCAATAAAAAATTCAGTCAAAATTATGCTTAACAGTTACTACATTGTAATGTTTCCAGAAGATTCTATTTCCTGATTAGAATCAACTCATTTGAATCATATTGCTTTCACATAAAAAGAATGTGTTGAGAACGCCTATGCCATTTAGCAAACATACATATTGCTAGCTAACTGTAAAATATTATGGATGCTAATTTGGTTAGCTATTATAAGCAAGGACCCATGAATCATAACGCCAATTTAAATTCTACCCAGTCGAAGTGAGTCATTCACTAGATAATGTGAATGTAGCTTAATGGTTTTTTGTCACGCCAAATGGAGTTGTTTATTTTTATATCTGAAAAACACATGAATCCTAAAGCCGATGGACATTTCCCGGGGAAGTCGGAAAGCGGCGGCGGCAGAGGCTGCGGATTCACTGTGGTCCTCAGAGCCTCCTTGCCACCTGCCCAACCAGAGTCCGACAGGCCAAAGTCGTGCAGCATAAAATAATTTGTAATCGCCTCTGCTGAAAAGGCACAGTGGATATAAAATCTTAGTTATAAGGAAGAATTCTAAGCAAACTGGTTGTTCTGAATCTTGAGAAATATCTGCTGGGGTGGGCGTGTGTGTACGTACGACATCATTCTCCACAGCAGCTTTATGTTACTACGAAAACTTCCTGATGACACAGAATTTACTACACAGAGGCTGTTCCACATCAAATGGATTTAAGAAGACGGAGGCAGACCGCAGATTAAACCTCAGGAAATCCTGGATCGAGCCATCGATACGGGCTTTTCTGTTTATGTACTGGAGTAGGCTTTGTTCATTACATTTAAAATACTCATTTAAATGCTGTTACAGAAAACAGAGCAGAGAATCTGTGTGTCGACCAACGAAAGAAACCCACCATTCCACAGCATTTTCCACCTTTATGGCTCTGCCTTAGCCTTTCTCTCTGCCTAGAACTGTCACTGTATTTCCACAGTTATCCATCAATGCCCCACCCTTCTCAAGGTACAATAAGTGCTCAGAGATCATCCCTTCAATGCGACTTCTGAAACTCAAATCTCGATGCATTTCTTCTCTACTGTGTGCATAGCTGATACTACTCATAAGATATGAACTGCCTTGTGCGAGGGTCACTTTACTGCTTCTCTGGGTTATAAATTCCACCATGTTTGAGTTGTAGAATCTGCAATATGTAGCAGGGTGTCTGCTATAATATATGTGCTAAGTGAATATACACAAATAATATAGTATTTGAAGTCTGGCTTTAAAAATTTATAACCACCCCCTAAAAATTGGATTTTACTCACGAAGGGCTTTTTGTTTTCACTGATGCTAGTTAATGAACTTGCAAATACCCTGCACACGAGTTATAACAGCGGCCATCAATATGAAGCATATTTCCTACGAAACACAACTGAAGATGTTTGAATTCTCTGAGGAAAAGGGTTAACGTTAAAAAGTAAGTCAATAAAATATTTAATATCCATTACCAGGATACAATGCTTTTAATTTAGCATGCGGTTTATGTAGCCTGAATCACATAATTTATTTCCAAAGTAGGACACTGGAGGTACTCATAGGGATCCCTTTGTTATTTTAAAATATGATCCTCACGGTCTGGTCAAGGCTCTTTCGCACACAAGCCACCGTAAATCGTGGCCGAGAAAGCCCTTCCTTACTGCAGGCGAGGTAGGGGAAGCATGTCTACGTTCACCAAGTGAAGCAAGAAAGAAGGAAACCCGGGATCTGATCGGCTAGGTGAGCAGGTGTCGATACATGTCGAAAAGAAAAAGAATATTCAAAAATATTATTAATAAAACAGTAACGTCCATAAAAACAAGACGTGGTAATTTTTATTTACTCGGCTGCCTAAAACACATGGTACTTTAGAAAATTAAGATAACTTAAAATTTTTTTTAAAATATTACAAAGATAACATGTAGGAAAGGGAATTCTTTGTAAGGAGATTTTTATTTATTTCTGTTTAACACGTTCTTCCCTAACTTATTTATAAAACCATCACAGTTTATTGCCTAATGAAAAATATTTCATTCTGCACAACTAATAATGTTAACTTTTTTCTATATATTTTGTGGAAGAATAAGTTGTTACTATTTTCTAATGTGACCTGACCACTTCATTCACTTGGTAGCCCTCCATTTTCTAACCACTAGGGGATGACTCTTAAGTTTGAGTACTTCTATCTGTCCCTACTTATGCTAGCTAATGTCTGTATTTATTAATATTATTCTATCATCACAACATCATGGAGATATTATCTCCAAAAAAAATTTTATCATAAAATCACAGTTTATTAAAGTACCCTAAATACATTCTGATTAGACAAGCCATTTACAATAAATTTTGGCAGTAATTGCAGGGAATGTCCAAGAAAAATGACTGCTTTGGGTAAAGTGCAGATCCTGATAAAATGGAAGTCACCAGGGATACAAATTACCCTTAAAATAAAAGGACACTAATTGATCCATCTTTATTTCTTATTGGAGAGATAGGAAAAAAGAAGGATTGAGTACATCCTTACCTTTGAGGTCGGAATTTAAAGATAAATGTTTTAAGGAGTCTTATCCCTAGGAATTGAATAAAAGATTCAAAGTCCAAAGGAGGTCAGAAGGAAAACTTGAAGAAGTTCCAATTTTTATTTCTAAAGTGAGTTACTAAATTTTGATCATGGACCAGGACGACATGAGCTATGTACATTAGGCTATTTAAGTTTTACAACTTCCCGACTTTTAGTAAGGTCGATAATTGTCATTAAAAAAGGGGGGGGGATATATGGTCATGCCTCTGTGAGAGAAAAGGGACTCCATCTCAAGGAGTGGAGAGGGAACACCGAGGCAGAGTGGACACGAGACGCTTTGTAAGGGAAGGTGACAGCTGGCTGAGGCTGCCCGGAGAAAGGGACGGCCGGGGAGCTCGTCTGACCAGTAGGAGCCCCCTCAGGACGGCAGGCTGTGGGGACCCCGTGAGTGCCCAGCACTGCAGGGCCCTGTGACTTCTGTGATATTTGTCTGACGTGATCCCCGGTTTGCAGTAAAATATTCATTGATTTATGAAATAGGTAACTAATGAGCCCAAACGCTGGGTCAGGCCCTGAGGGTACACATGTTAGCAAGATAAACGTGATCTTTTCTCTCATGGTTCGTCAGCTGTAGTGAGAAGATCAGACGATTAAACCAGCAATTATAAAAACGTACGGAAAGCATTGAGATAGAGAAAAAAATAAGGGAGGGTGCCCACAGCTTCCTGGCTCAGATCTACACTGGAATTTAAATGTATGAACTGGAGTTAGTTAACAAAGGAGAGGGCTGTAGGGGGCAGATGGAGCCAGAGGAGAACATTTTAAGTGTAAGAAAGAACACGTGCAAAGATGTGGACAGGAGCAGGCGTCGCTCTGCAAGCTGAAAGAGGCCCAGCGGTCACAGAAATCTAGGTAAGGGTGTCACCGGGTAAAGCGTCTAGCCAAGAATTCTGGCTTCGTCCTGGAGGAAGTGGAAGTCATTACTAGGGTTGTTTTTCGTTTGTTTGTTAACTTGTTTTCTGCTTAAGAGTGACATGATTACATATGTTATATGAGGAACACATATTAGCTATCCACTGCCGTGTAACGAACTACCGCAGACACAGTGTTTTAAAACGACGTGCATAATCTCGGAAATCCAGGCATGGCCAGCTGGGGCCCTCTGTTTAGGGTTTCACAGGCTTCAGTCACAGTGTCTGCCAAGACGGGTTTTCACTGGTGGCTTCCTGGGGAAAGATCCTCTTCCAAACCTTCCCGGGCTGTTGGCGGAATGTATTTTCCTTTTGGCTGAAGGAGACATGGCAGTTTGTTTCTTCAAAGCCGGCACCGGCACCGGGGAGTGAGTGTGAGTTGTGAGTCTGAAAGACATCCTGACGCAATGTAACAATCACAGGAATGCCGTCCCATCCTACTTGCCATGTTCTGCTGGTGAGAAGCAAGTCACAGACCCCACACCCACTGAAGGGGAGGGGCTGCGCGAGGTGTCAACGCCAGGAGGCAGAAATCACGGGGCAGCGTTAAGATCCGCCTCCCAGACTCTCACTCAGTTGGAGGGAGAAATAATGGAGGCATGGAGTTGAGCCGTATAGTTGATACTAACCTATACTAAGACAAGGGAAGTGGAACAAGGTTGGCAGATTCTGGAAATTTCTATCATGTAGAATCGATACAACCTAGCAATGTAATGTGGGGACTGACTAAAAGGGAAGAATCTAGGATGATGCCCAGGTTATGAGTCTGCAGAACTCGGTGGGTGCTGATCTTTGGGGTATGAGACGCAAAAGGAGGAACAAGTTTTGACTGTCTTTGCAGTAAGTTTTTTAACATTGTAAATTTGAGAAAACTATAGATCATCCAAGAAGTAAAGTATATATGCAGTTAGACATAAAAATAATAGGTAATAGGCAACGATTTAGTATCTTTTAAAAAACTAATCATGGTTCTAGATGCCTTCTGAAATAGTGACAATAATTTATCTCCAAACGTAATTATTCTTTGACTAGACGAAGCTCTTGGTTAAGTAATTGGTTAAGACAGACAAGACTATTATACACAGTCAAATACGTGCGATTTAGGTGACTAGTAACAACAGGAAACTGAGTGGTCTGCTGGTACCTAGAGAGAAAGGCAAAGTCCCGGGGCAGATAATAAGAAAAAGGTCTGGGGACGGCAGGAACCTAGTGACAGAGCGCGGAGCTGGAGCCTGTGAGAAGTTCCACAACAGGAAAAGGTTTATTCAGGGAATCTGTAGTGTGATGCTTTGTGTTTGAGAGGATTTCCTTTACCTCAAAAAATGTTTAAACTCTCCTTTAAAAATAGGAAAAATGAAATATTTGCAAACATAAAAAACCCACTAAAAATGCTTAAAAGATATCTTTTAAAAGATGCCAGGTTCCCGTTTCTACTGTCTCCACTTTTGGGGAAAGACAGAATAAAAGTGAACAAGCATCTAAAATGGTTACACATAAAACAAAAATTAGCATGGAAATTGAGAAATATGTGTTGGTACATTTAATTACTATCAACAATAAAACAGAAAACAAACATACACACAAAGGGAGAATCAATATATGCTTCTGCATCCGCACTATGAAAATGCCTCTTCCTTTGCTACAATTGTGTCCATTTCCTGCCACCATCTCGCATTTTTCTCCCTCCCATTCTTCTTTCCTTTTTTTTTTTTTCCCCCAACGCCAATGAAACTTAGAGCTTATGGTAGGAAGCACAGAAGCAAACCCGGGTTTCTTTTGGCAGTCAAGACAGGAATGTAAGGCCAGGATCTCTGGTTTCCTCTGCTTTGACGCTTAGCGTTTATGTTTAGACCTATGGCCTCAGTGAGCAAAACCAGGACTTAGCAAAAGATAATGAGACATTCTCAAGGAAGGCAAGGCCAAGAGCTAAGACACAGCAAACTTCTGGCCACGGCAGGTGAGCCTTCCCTTTTATCACCAATGCAAACCCAGAGTTTAATGCGTGTGCTTTATACAAACTGCTCAACTGCCCCATGCTTTTCAGACAGAAGACTTCTTACTTTACATGTCTCTCATAATTATATACTAATGCATAGTATTAATTTGATGTTACTCTATTTTCATTCCCTCTGCAAAAATGAGCTAAAATATGATATCTTTAAAACCAGTATTTACTGGTGTTCCTTAACTATTTGTCTACACTAGGCTTGCTTTATTGATTAAGCATTTTCCTTAAGTGGATTCAGTTTCAGGGATACTTATATCCCAAATTAGTATGTAACATTATGAACCAAATTTTCAAACTGTTTAATCCAAACTGGAATTCATTAATAATTGAAATTCATTAGCCCCAGATTCAAATCACTGTCTACTGGACTAACATTAATTTTATCTTCATTCTCCTAATATCAATGATAAGAAAACTAATATATTCCAACCTCTCCTAAGCTGCAATAAATAAATGTACAGTTAATAAAAATTAAATGCAATGACCTAGTCCCCAAAGTCAGTTGTTGAACTGAACTTGGGAATGACAAGCAAATTGGTAACCAGTCTTCTATTGCGTGGATACCAAAATACTGATGGTGAGAGATCCGTCTAAGTGTTAGCAAAAATGAACTACATTTTTAAGAGATTCGGTTTATATACAGTTTCATAGGACTAACTTTAAATTGCTTTCAAATGAGTGGTAAAATGAAACAGTTAAGGCTGCATGATTACAGCAAGGTTTGCATGAGGTTACAGCTCTGAGAGAGAAAGGTGGACACCTAGATGGAACGAGCCAGTTTATCGCTTTACCAGACAACACATACAAACCAAAACTAAGTCAGAAAGCGAATCTCGGTATCATTCCCAAAAGCCATTTGGAGGGTATGGCTCACAAGTCACCCAAATGATCCACTTATTCTTGCAACACTCATCTACTAGGAAAAGTATGGTCTCCTCTATGATCTCTTCAGTTTCTCTTCTCTCTTTAACAGCGTTCGTAAGTTATCTTAGAGACATGGGTATATGGCTTAAAATACTTAGTTAATTGACTAACTAGTTGCAGATCTACTCTAAAAACCTAACCACCATAACTGAAAGGACACCAAAAGCAAAATAAAGAAAAATAAATATAAATAAAAATAGTTCTAATATTCAAATGAGATATACAGTGGAAGCCAAATTACACATAGTAACCAACAGAAATGTACGTTTCAATAATTTTTTCTAACTGTTCAAAAGCTCCACACTCAAAACATCTGACACATCCTTCATGTGCCACGGAGGTGGCAATGGCATACGGAAAACAGAAGGAAAAATTAACAATGCACCATGCGCTCAGGGTTAGATGGACGGTGCACTCTTCACCAAAGTTGATTCTCTCTGAAAAAGAATATAAATACCAAGAGGCCTCTTGGGTTCTTCACATGAGGGTGCTTTTTCGGAGTACGGAACGAGTCATAATATAACTCACCTCGTCCCCAAAGGGGGAGGTTCCAAAGGCCTCAAGGGTGAAATAGGAGAGTATGTCATGTAGAACAGGAAATATTTACACGTCAGTGAAACTGGCTGATTTAGCGATCGGAAACAGACTCCATTTCACTTAGCAAAGTAGGAACAAAACAGTCCTGGCATCCGCAGACGCACACGAAAAACACAGTAAAAACTGACGGGCACTGCCAAGGAGCCATGAAGCAGGACGCTCCTCGGGGATCCCGGCCTCCTCGGCCCGCGTCACCAGCGGCCTCGCCCTCACGACCAGGGGTTTGTGACCGACTCCCCTGCCCGGGGGCGTCCGGCCGGTGTCCGGGGAGGAGAGGGCCGCCCGTTACGTGCGTTCAGGGCGCGGACGGCCACAGGCCCGCAGCCGAGGTGGGCAGCAGGAACACACGGCCTGGCTGGCAGCCGGAGGAAGAGAAGCCGGAGAGAGAAGGGGTCTCTCTGCTCAGCGATGCCAGGTTCCCGTTTCTACTGTCTCCACTTTTGCGGAACGAAAGAATACTTAAGAGTGCAGAGCAAGGCAAGACACGCAAGACTTTTTATTTTTTCAAGTCCTACTAAAACCTGAAAATAGCAACAATAATCTTTTCTATTTACATAACTGCCATCCATCCTCTTAAATCTTTAAATGTTAAATTAAATGACTGATTTTAAAATAGTCTTACATGGTACATATATGCTGGCTCTTATAATAGGTGAACTAATGCACAAATAGATTAAATGTTATGAGCGGAGATACATATATGTGTGTGTGTATATATACATGTATACATACCTATCTATATAGATGTAATATAGAGATATACATATATCAATCAAAGTTTTTTTTCCATACTTTAGAAGTCAACTGAAATAGCTAAACATTGAAGAGTCTTAAAAATGTTCAACATTATCCTTTCCAAACAAAACAAAAAATTCTTCTCATTTACCACTAATTAATACAAGTTTATATTTGGAATTGTATGCCTCTAAGTTAGAGGATGAAAACTATAGATAGATAATATATTTTTGTAAAGTATGGTAATACCCTATAATCAACCATTATTGATCAAAGTTTACATTTAATTCATTGTAATTCAATTCAACATATTTCTGGAATGTCAAGCTCTGAATCCCATATTGGACATAGCATATGTGAGCTAACAGGCAAACTAAAGCACAAACAGATTTTACATTTCTATATAAATACAACATACATACTACTTATTCTATATATTTATACACAGTTTTTTCTCCTTTCCATTCTCACATAGCAAACATAAACCTTCAAGAAATAGTCGTGCAGAAAACTACAGAATCCTTTCAAGGATGTGAAGAGGTTTTGTGACTTCCACATAATTTTATTTTGGGGAATCTTTAATCTCTAGGATTTTAAGTCTTTCATGGTCTGGCTGTGTCTGTGATTTACAACATTTTCCTTAAGTTAAACTATAAAATAAAGTTGTCCGTCAATTTTTTCCCCCCACAACTAACTCTCTCATCATTATGGTGAAAGGTAAGCAAAACTATCATCCATTGAAATGATCAACAGACAGGTCACTGTCGCATCTTTCGGGATGCGCCTTCTCTCTCACTGTGGGTGCTTTCCCGACCCCGGGGGTGCTCCCGGTGGCCTCTGAGGCAGCCAATGCACTCGGACACCTTCACAAAAGGGAGAACAGAGCCTGTCGCAGTGGAATCGGCACGTTCCTGGGAGCTCAGTTAGACGGGATATCTTTCCGTAGTCACTAAACCTCTCTAAGACTCAGGGCTGACAAATACAAAATGAGAAATTTAGATTACATTGGTGATTTCTGACCCTCTCGATTCTGAACCACAGGGACGATGAGTTGTTATTGCCAGGCATCCCTGAGTCTGTATGGACAGGCAGATATCCTCAATCAGTGTTTATTGGAACTACAACTCTTATATGAGGACTTGAAATTTTTATACTTGATATTGGGAAACACTGGACTCCTTCTGAAAGTTCACATAATTGTAACCTTCCCCATGGATACATGAGCGCTGACACAGCCATCATATATTCTCTGTATCACCTTGGAAAGTGAAACGATTATGTGAAAAAGCCCACAGCTTCTATCAGTAGAGTGAAAGATGAAGCCTCACTATGGTCTGAGTACCTATCATCAAACATAAAGTAACTGGAGAAAAAAACTGATGTGATGTCCACAGGAGTGAGGGGCCCTGGCATGGTGCACGCGGTAGGGAACGTCCCCTGCTCCCAGCTGTGCTTGGGGATGAGAACTACTGGGGCTAACAGGTGGGGGAGCCCTGCATCTCAACGCAAAATCCCACTGTGGCTTGCTGACAGCAGACTCCCCGGGGGGAGCTAATTCAGGACAATAGTGAGTGTGAGATTTTCTAATTAAAAGCATCTTTTAATTCACTAAGGTTTAGAATTCAAAAGTCTCCACATTAGCTTTGATTAACCTTCACAGACAGTACCCTATTTCTTCCTCCATATTCTCAAGTGTTCAGCCACCACTTTTGTGCACTATGTTATGGACCCCAAAATTGTCTCCTGAATGCAGTTTTTGTGCCGTATTTAGCACAGGGGCGCTCCCTGTTCCTCCGTTCTAGACATTTCTCAATCGGCGCAGTCTTAACTCACAACACTGCGTATAATCTTCCTTTAAACACAGCGCTGGAAAAAATTCCCATTCTGGTAGGGGAAATTTATTCGACTCATGTGAATACATTAAAGAGAACTTGAATATCAGTGCCTGTCCTGTAAGCCACTGAGCTCATCTAGGCTGCTGTCAATCATTAACGTGCTTTTGCAATGAAATCTATGCTGGTTATAAACCTGACTTGATTATAAACAAAATATCTGCAATTTTAATGATTTCAATAGAAATATATTATGCTTAAGATTTTTTAAAAATGCTCATTTGCTGGTTTCATAAAAATTCAAGAAATAGGCCTCAAGTTATGCCTATTTCTATACTGAGTGAAGTTATTATTAATAATAATAAATTAACATTTACTCAAGAAATTACAGCAAGAATTAATAAATTGTTATTTGCAGAGTATTTTGAGTGTTCAGGAGAAATATTAAACAGATCATTTAATTTAATATTTTAAAAACCAAATTATTAAATTAGCTAACTAGATTGAATATCATATATAGACATATATGACATCATAAATATGTACATGTATATTATGTGTGTGTTCATGTATATATAACATTGAAGAGTATGCTCTGAATTGCAACCTGACAGGAAGCCTACCAGAAATATCAACTTAGCTATTTTTTATGCTATATGCAAATTGGTTGTATTCTTATCTGACATGTCCAGCACTATTATTGAGATTTGTTAGCAGAAAAACAGATGAATAAATGACCCCCTTGATTAACATCTTATCCCTTCACCTTCCCATTTGAAGAAAGTTTCTATGTAATAAATGCTTCTCTCATTTTTATTTTATTTTATTTTTTTACTGAAACTTTGAAGTTCACTATCCACATGCCAGTTACCAAACTCAAAGGTTTTGTTGTTGTTTTGTTTCCTTATCATCACTCCGCATGCTGTATCTCTGGAATAACTCGAATAATTTACCATTAACTTCCTTAAAAAATCTCTTATCCCTCAACCATAATATCTGCTCTCCCATTGTCTTAGGACATTTATAGCTTTTCCAATTGTTTCATTTAGTTTCCTGCCTCCTGAATGTAACATTTCTCACTCATGTGTTTTTACCGCCTGCAGTTCTTATCGTCTTTGCCTTGACGAGGGCACCAGCCGCAGCCTGACACCCTGATAGCTTCTCATTTGCTTCTGCAGCAACAGTCTTCCTTCGGAATTTTTGTCCATTTCCCACTCACTGTCCATCCAATTACTTGGATGACTTCCCAGCATCTCAAATTGGATTTATCCAGATTAAATTCATCTTCCTCACCCTAAAACTTGTCACTTTGTGACTTCCGTACTTTTGTTAATGTCACTACAGTCAGTATAATCACACTCAGGCTTAGAAAACTACACTGTGAGACCACAAGCCGCACATCCATTCTATTATCTTCGTGAAGGCTCACCGCACAAAGCGTAATGTAGCGCATTACGGTGGCTTCACGGCCCACGTCCAGTGGGCACCTCACACTGACAGACAAGCAATCTTCCGGCTGCACAGCTCTAATCGGCCTCCCAGCCACTCAGGAATGCTCGACGGCTTACACCATCACTGCCAACACACAAACTCCCTTCGCTGTCCTCCTTGACATGACCTCAAGTGATTTCTTTTTTATCTTTGCCTGAGCACATTTTCTCATTGCTTTTAGAGGGCAAAGAGGTGGGGGCTGGGGAGGGGGAAAGGGAGTGGGAGACAGACAGACAGACCGACATCAAACGGCTGCCTCCCATGTGAGCCCTGACTGGGGATCGAACCCGCAGCCTAGGTATGTGCCCTGACCAGGAATCAAACTTGCAACCTTTCGGTATGTGGACGACTCTCCGACCAACTGAGCCACACCCGCAGGGCACAGGTTACTATTGTTTTTTATTTCAGTATTCTTCACAAATGCTTTCTTCCAAACACATCACATCATAACTTAACGATTACGACCACCCGGTGTCCTCTAACTGCGTTCTATGAAGCCTTTCTGTCTCTCTGCATGTGGAATTAAATTACTATGGATAGAGCTAAAATAAAAGAAACTGTCCCTGTGTATTTTAGGCACAAATTCTAAAAAGCGTAAAACAGCTGAATCTTATCCTCCCTTTTCTTAATGTATCTAATAATCTGACTCTCTTTCGGACTAATTAAATGCATGGTGCGTGTGTCTGTATTAAAATGCACGCTGTGTAACAAACGGCCACAGACTTAGTCCGAAGCAGCGCAAATGTGTTCCCGCGCAGTCTCGAGGTCGGAACGCAGTGCGGGCGGAGAGGGCCGGCTCGGGGCCTCGCCCGGCTGACAGGACGCTGCTGGGTAGGGTCGCGGTCCTCACCTGAGGCTCCTGGTCCTCCTCCGAGCTCACTGGGTTTGGGCAGAATTCATTTCCTCGGGGTTGTGGGACGCAGGCCCCTCGTCTCCTTTCAGCTCTTGGCCGTGGGCCGCTCACTCTCGCCCGTCCTAGGGGCCTCCCGCAGCGTCCTGCGAGCGCGCCGCCGCAGCCTGTCCCGACGGGAGCGCACGCTTCCCCCGGGCCGGCCTGGGCGCTTCGCCGCCCTTCCCTGACGCGGCCGCCAGCTCGGGCAAGCGCTGCTTCCGACGGCCTTGTGTGATTCGCTCGGGCCACGTGCATCATCTCCCTATAATAAAATTACTGACTTGGGACCTTCACTACATGTACAAAAACAATCCGCAGTAGTGCCTACTTAGCGTTTAATCAAATAACTAGGAAAAGGTGTGTAAACACCAGAGGCTGAAAATCTTAGGGGGCCATTCAGACTTCGGAATCGAGGGTCAAAGCAGCCGCCGTGCGCCACTTTAAGGCTCCGGGTTTGTATTCACATGCCCTCCAGAAACACTCTCTCCCATCCATG
The DNA here is from genome assembly GCA_004026545.1 of Mormoops blainvillei. Taxonomy (NCBI): domain Eukaryota; kingdom Metazoa; phylum Chordata; class Mammalia; order Chiroptera; family Mormoopidae; genus Mormoops; species Mormoops blainvillei. Next base: position 80,800 of record PVJD01002732.1, on the reverse strand, counting down.
CCGATCTCCAGTCTCCAGCTGTGCTGTGCTTGAAAATGAGTTCCTTCACTCCCCTAACGGTGACTGTCTTCTCAACCCCTACTGCCCCCACCCGACCCTCCCTTCCTCACACACCAGTTACCTACTAAGGAGACACATTTAAAACACAAGAGTTTTAAATCAATTTGTCCAGAGCTTATGAAACTTGACTATAAGAAGAATCAATTCCATCTATGGGGCTTGTAAAAATCCAAATTTCTGGGCCTCTATGGGAGGGTACGGGAAACATTTATTTTAAAGAAGTGCCCAGTTTTTCCTTTTATTACGCGGAAAAGGAAAAGCCCAACTTATTCCCAGGAAATAACTGCTGACAAACAGCTTAAACAGCAGCAAGGCATGGGCTGTGCACTGCACTGCTATCAGAGAAACCAAGAGCAATATGTATGCGCTGTCTTAAGCATGTCAGTGAGGTAAGTTTACTGTTCTTCAGAAAATGACGGGCTTCCTGGGTCAATACTTAATGACTTTGCAAAACTGTTGCTTCAAGGACCTGCTTTGTCTAAACTTTGAAAGTGAAATTTATTAGAAAGTTCAAGAAAAAGCAGATCAAACTGGTATCAGTATTTCTTTCACTTATTTTACTTTCTTTGAAACAAATGAATGCATTAGAGAACATCCAATTTAAATCAGTGAAGCAATTAATAGAGGTTTTTTCTCACTTTATGTCTATCTGAGCAAGAAGTAGTGGTACTTTGCAAGGTAATGTATAGTCAACATTTGTGAAACATATGTCAGGTTTCTAGGATATACCAATCCTATGTTAAATCGAAAATACAGAAATGAGTTTATAGTTTCCTGCAACAGAGCTCAACTATCTGATCTGGGAACAGATTTATTTAAGAAAATTTTAATGTAAGATCGTAATACATTGCAATGCAAACATATGAGATATACGACAGGATTATTGAGAGTCTAGGTCAAAGAAGACCAAATGATTGCCCTTGGAAGAATGTTTGAGATAAAGAGAAGCCCGGTTTAGTTTAAAAATCTAGAAGCACATGTAAAAAAGAACAATTTGCAATTTCACTCAATCTACGAACATAAATGAAAAGCACTTCTAAAGAAAAAGTATTAAACTCTACAGCTATAAAAGTTTTTTCCCCCTTATGCAGACGAGCAGCCCTCCAGGAGGAAGGGAGTACCCCTCAGTGACAGTTCTATGCAGTGATCATTAAACCACTTGGTTATCAAACCTTGTTGGCCACGTAAAGGAAATAGCATTGGAATGAACTACCATGTGGACATTATCTACGTCAATGTCTGCGAGTGTGTGTTGGTGAGCTCGCTGCTGTTCTAAAATGTGTGTGCAAGTAAGTATCTTTAATACCGTTAGACAGGGTCCTCTGTCCTCAGAGGGGAACCTTCCTTCGTCTCTAAATCTCATACACCAACACTACCTAAATCAGCTCATTACCCAACACCTGCAGTTCGTCTATGTGAATTATATTTTTAGTTGGTCCTTAAGATACTTAGCACTTGTCTATTGTTTTAACCAGAATATAAAAGAATATGTTGTATAAAACACACTGTTCTTCCTTTCACATAATAAATCTTTGTCTACAGAATGCCTATGAATATTGACTTTGCAGTATCAGTGAGATAAACACTTTTAAAGCACTAGTTTCTTAATTAAAATTTGACCCTCAACATTCAGACAAGTTGTCAAATATTTTAAGTTCTCTGTCATAGATTTCTAGACAATTATTTTTTGTCTTTCTTTTAAAATTATTCAACAGTTCCAAGTAGCCCTTATGAGTCACAGCTGCAAGAAACTTTCAGAATAACATTCTAAGAACTAATTTAAAAAAGCAATGCCTGTTGGTGTATTTCGAAGATAAATTTGCGGAGAAACAAGAATATGTTAGCAGGAGTAAGAGTTCTCCTGTTTGTACAGCTCCCAGTGGGTGTGCTAATCTTGTTTTAACAGTGACGATGGTGGTGCTTTGCCTGCTTCCTCCCAGAAACTAGGTCTATGTCACCCTCCAAAATAAATGGTTTTGTAAAGAGACAGTGAGTTGAAAAAATATGAAAGATTCCAGCCCAGAGGACTGGGGGCTCTGTGTAAATATTCGACTACTAGAATATTCCAAATGAAGCAACACGTGTGCTGCCCTCTGCTTTGCTGGAAGTGAATCTGGCACCGGCTGCCTGTAGGTGGCAAACGGGGGACATTTGGTGGGAAGGGCCAGATGCTGGGACCGCAGGCACTGCTGCGAAGGTCAGGTGGCCAGGTGCGGAGCCCTGAAAGCGCTTCCATCCCAGGAACTACACGAAGATTTCAGTAAACGTTTTCAGGAGCCAGCCACCGAAAGCCCACAGGGATTCCAAGCTGATAGGAAGGTTCAGAGGGGAGAGAGGTGGGGCAGGAAGAGACGGTGGGAACTGCGGGCCGTATGGAGATAACTAACAAACATTGTCATGGGTTTGTTGCCAAATCTTTTGGGAATTACCACTGCACTAACAAAATCTTTTGGAAAATTTCGACATGAAATTTATATATTTTTCTGAATCCTGGAATTGAGCTGGCAAGGGAGGACTCAACTCAGAAATTGCTTTACCTAACAGTTATTTTATTTATAAGAGACTTTAACAGGAATGTGTTTTGAAGTTATGGAATGAGACGTTTTCATAACAAGTAATCTAATAAATGGAATTCAAGCAAATAATGAAATCTTTCCTGTGTTTTTTTTTTAATCTAACCGCAAGTATTAACCTTTTATTCCAAATAACTAAAGAACTGAGTGTGTACTGGAACGTGCACTCCCTATTTTTAACCTGTCCAGTGCTAAGTGCAGGCATTGTCTTAACATTGTAGTTGACAACTAATTCAGTAGCTGTTACATTTTTTTTTAATCTAGATGATCAGAACTGTTAAGATAAAATGCAAACCCAAGGGATGGAGACTGCTCTCACAAGCCCTAACTCAGTCCCAAAAGACTGGAACTTCCTCTTTGAAATTAAGTCGCACCTTGAAAATAAAATTCTCCTTCACTTTTACCCTCTGCCCCTCTAACCTCCGCTGTAACCGCCTTCTTCACTGATACCACATCCCAAGGAAACCCTCCCACACTCCTCGACATCGTCTGTTGCCTCAGTTTGAGTCACCCTACTTAGGTTGAATTTCTTTTCCAACCAGTTCGACCCATTTTGACCTGTACTTAAACACTGGAAGATTTGGCACTTTCTGCCATCTATAAATGTATGGTCTGCTAGATGTCACAAGGAAAGATAAGTTAAGGACGCATAACTATGAGAAAGAATAGCTAAGTACATAAGAAAGTACAAAATGCCACAACGGTTCACAGGAAGAGGCTCCAATTGATTCGGGAATTGGACTAAGAAAGGACTTCATGGATGAAACGAGACTTGAACTGGCTTTAAATATTAATGGACTCCCTCAAATTAGAGAGAGAATGGTTTAAGATACAGAAAAGGATCATCGTCGCTCTCTAGTTGGAAGCCCTCCCCACAACCGTCGGAGACCCACACGAACATGAGAACACACCATCTAATGTCCTGCCCTGTCACCTGGGCCCTGTCTGCCGCTTCGTCCCTCCACCTTACCACGGCTCCACTTCGAAGTCCGTGCCCTTGTCATACTGAAGACACCGTCCTTGTTGTGCCGAACTCTGTGCAGTCCCAAGCAGAAAGCAAGCACTCGATTTCAGACCATTGAATCTGCAGCTCTCACCACTCAAAATACAGTGGAGTCTTCTTTCTAGTAAGTCTTCCCCCTTCACCACCTGGCCTGGTCAACTCCTTCTCATCCTCCCCAAACCTCATCGTCCCCAGGGATGCCCCTCACGGCAGTTACGTGACTTATGTGCGTGCTTATTCTGCGCCACGTTACCGCTGCCATGGTCCAAAGGGCCTCTCCTTTTAGCTCCTCGCCCACTCCTGTCCTGTCCTTTTCCATATGCAAACGAGTGCAATTTTTCACTTTTATCTGTACATTTTTATAAAATGTATATAGCTTGAGTGACTGTATCTTCAAATGTATGTAAATGTGCTGTTTTAAAGTTCTCATTGTTTCTTACTTTTCACTACAGAGCGTGCATTTGGGACCCCCTGTGCTGCTCTGACTCCATGTGATTTATGCCTAATCTATGTGCGTAGCCCGCGCGCGTCCACTCCCCCAAAGCCGCTGCTGAGGGTTGCTCCAAAGCCTGCCATCACACAGGTGCTCACCCACATTGCACTCACACACACACGCCTGCAAACACAAACACGTGAAACACTCACACAAATACTACCACAGTCACACATACTTAGTGACCTCACACAGGCACAAATGAGGTAGTGACAGTGCTACTAAGTGCCCCAGTGTGAACACGTAGGAACTCTGTTTACGGACGCGAGTAGAACCAGTGAATCATATACCGTGTTTATGCTGCATTCTTCCAAATACTCCCAGCTGTTCTCCAGAGTGGCCGACGGTTCCCGCATCCTCGCGTCTCTGCCAGCCCTTGGCGTCATCCAGCTTTTCAACGTTTCCAGTCCAACAGTGCATGAGACACCTTCACTGAGGCCACTCCTCAACACTTGCCCAGAACTGTGTCTCTTCGTATCTGTCTAGCCTCTGCTCACCCAAAAGACTGTAAAAGCCATCAAAATACAGAGGCAATAAAGCATATTTAAAGAATTGAGGTTCCAATGAGGCCAGGCTAACAGTGAAAAAGAGGATACTACTCAAATTCATCACACTAGGGACTGGCAAAGGTGACACAGATGTGACCTGATTCCAATTCTAAGCTCACACTCATTTCTGCAAACCACAAGGTAACATAATCATGCCTCACATCAAGAATCACTATAAAGGTTTTACATATTCTACTCTTTTGGGGATAGTAGCAGTCGGTACCTCAAGGTCTTCTTGATATTTAATTCCAATCCATCCCTGAAATGTAGTTATACTTTTCACAGTATCATAAACGAGAGCAGAGACCAGGACGAGCAGTTCAGAAGCCGTCTGCCCTCAGCCAGACGAGCCTCTCAGCCCGAGGTCCCCGCCTCAGGCGCCGCATCTGGCTCAGCGGGTCCCAAGCACCTGTCTGCTTCTCCAGGCTCCAGGCGTGCGGGTTAGACGCCAGCCCGGCCTACTGACTCGCAGATGTCAGGCTGCCCGAGGAATTCTTTGCTTGCTTTGTTCTGACCCTTTCAAAATCTTCATCAATTTATACATTCAAGTGGTATTCTTTGAAGTATTTTGTAATAAATACTTTAATCCATTTGTCATTGATTTTTATCTTGCTCATTCCAAAGGGAATTTTAAGTGGCAAATAGTTGATCACTTTTTATTGCAGTGACGTATCTAATTTTATGTTCTTTTCCTGTGAGCTGGACAGTTTTTTCCCCAATGTTTTTGTTCCTTCTTAGAGGAAAGGTCATATGCATTTCTGTGTGGCTCACAGCAGGTCACAGTGAGGAGGCCCATCACCGACTCGGAGCCCTTTACGTCCGACCACTACATTCACAGCCACTGTTCCCCGAGACCTTTGATTCCACCCTTTACAGAGCCGTCGGGGGTCCTTCTCACACTGCAGCCCTGCGCAGCAGGGAAGTTCTACGTCTCTGTGGCTGCACCGGAAAGAAGCAGGCACATGCGGGGCCACCACAGGTCGGAAAGCAGAAGCTTCGGGTTTGCACTGTCCTCCCGGGAACGCCGCTCAACGACGAGGAGCACCTGACAAAGATTCTTCGACTCCCTTGTCTATAATTTATAGCAATACGCTTGTGTTTAAATATAAATGCTCGTTATTATTTACTGAACACACACTTTTTACGGAGCTAACTATGAGCGAGATAGTTCCTAGCATTTCACACGCAGACAGGACGCATGGCCCCAGCAGGGTCCATTAGGCAGGCGCTAGCACTGCCTCCGCCTCATAAGTAAGTAAGTTACGGTCCAGGGAGGGTAAGTTGTGTAAAGTCCACACGGCTTGTTGGAGCCAAAGCCAGGGTTCAAACCCTGGCGGTCTCCTATACAGTCAGTGGTTCCAACGTGCTGTTCACTAAATGTCCCAAAACACAACACAGCCTTGGTAATGGCCAGTCGGCATCCGTAGAGTTGTTACCATTGTGTAGCAGGCGAAGCTTACTCTGTGACAGGAAGAGCGACGCTGTTCCATGGAGCCCAGGTCGCACACTGCGGCTTGCTTCTTTCCGAATTAAAGGTTTGTCCCGACGATCTCTCCAATGCGTCCCACGGATCGCAGTGCTAAGGACAAACTGGACAACCCCCCCCCACCTCTCATTTCCTCGCCTGTCTTCTAAATTGCCATTGTCACCCACTCTCTTTGCACCAAAAATACTCCAGCGTAACAAAAAATTCATGCCAGAAATTAGGAACATGTCAAATTTGATCCAAGGGAAGGTTGACCCAAATCTAACAATCAGGGCCCCGAAATTTATGTGTCATTCATGTATTTGGTATAGAAACCTAAAAGTCACATTTCTACCTTCGGTATGTCCTATTGTACATAAAAAGACACTAACACATCATTTACCTTTTCAAGTTAATAAGGCCTTGTCAATGAACCTTTATGAAACATTCACCATGTGCCAATTACTATGCTACAGACTGGGAATGCTGACATGAATAAAGTCATTTCTAGTCTCTGAACATACACATACAGAAAACAGGAAAATTAACCTGGTGTGGAGTCCAGAAACCTTTAAAGGTAAACCACGGAATATTTTTTGTTGAGTTTATTTGTATTAAAGTCATAACATACAGAGCTTAATATATTTTAATAATAAAATGACCTTAAGAATATTTTAATTAAGGGTATTAACACATAAAGACGTGCTTTTAGGTCCTGTATAAATGAAAATAAAAGGACTTGTAGATTTAGACTTTTTTCCAAGTTTAGGTGAGAGACATTTTGAAAAACAACCGCACTAACCAAATTAACACATTTGAACAACAGATTCAAATGAAAATCCTATGGGAAATTATCCAATTTTAGGCCTGATATATTGAAAACAATGCATATTTTTGATGTTTCTGATAGATTTGTGTTTTGATTTTGTGCCTCTTTAAACGCACACATTATCCGCAGTGTAGCAACGTCTCTAAAACAGGAACAAAGCAGTGATGTCATGGTGAGAGCTGGAAGGGCTTTCAAAACAGAGATAACAAACATGTTATTCTGTCTACCCATATGTTCACAAATCTAGGGTCAAACCTAATGGAGGAAAGTCTCGGCCAGCGTTGTGACCTCGGTCTGCACCACTGACGCTGGTCACGGCCCACCCTTCAGTCCAGCCCTCTGCTCTCCTCAGCGAACCATTCCCCCATCTCTCTGCAGGCCCTTAATCACACCGCCTCACACCCATCTAGACGTTCCTTGCATAGCGCTGCATGGGCTAGCTCAGGCTACCACAGCAAACTACCATCGCCTGGGTGGCTTCCACAGCAGACGTGTTTACTCTCTCCCAGTCCTAGGGCCTAACCAGCCGAGCGGGGGAACAGCGCGGCCTCGTCCTGGGAAGGCTCTCTCCCTGGCTCGCGGGCGAGCGCCTTCTCCCTGCGCCCTCGCAGAGTGAAGACAGGGCTCGGGGTCTCTCTCCTTACAAGGGCAACAGTTCTATCAGGTGAGGGCTCCACCCTCAGGATCTCATTTCACCTTGAGCACCTGCTGAAAGGCCTTATCTCTAATACTTACGTCTGGGGGTAGGGAAGTGTCAACATAGGAATTTGAGAGCAGCATTCATAGCACAAATTCAGTTCATAGTGAGTAACCACTACAGTTTCTCACCGTCTAATAACTTGTGTATTCCAGGGCATCCCCCCAGCTCAAGCGTAAGCTGCAGGGATCAGGGACCCATCTTCCATGGGCGCCACTGAACGCCCAGCACTTGGCACAGCACGTGGTACAGATCTCTGGTCAAGTGAACAGGCCAATGTGGCCGTGACCTGCCCCCTCACACAGAAATCCCTGAAATTCGTCAGCTGATGGAAAGTATTCTCTTCAGTAGCTTTACGACCGGTATACTGCACACACCTCTAGGTGTACATTAATCTCTCCCATTTAAATTTTTAAATATATTTTTTTAAGAGAGGGGAGGGAGAACGAGCGGGAGAGAAACACTGATGTGAGAGAGAAGCACTGACCAGTTGCCTCTCATACACGCCCGCGCGGGGACAGAACCTGCAACCCAGGCACGTGCTCTGACGGGGAGCTGAGCCAGCGACCTTTCGCTTTGCAGGACGACTCCCAACCAACTGAGCCACGCCCGCGTGGGTGCGCGATGGAAAATTACTCAGCCATCAGAAGCAAGAAAATCCTGCCATTTGCGACGACATGGATTGGACTACAGGACGCTATGACAAGTTAAATACATCAGGGAAAGTATCATCAAATACTGTATGATCCGGCTTATACGTGAAATCTAAATGAGGAATGTCGAGCTCATATGAAGAGCCGAAAGGCGGTTCCCAGAGTCTCGGGAACGGAGCCACTGAGGGGCTGCTGGTCGAAGAGCAGCCTTCAGCGCGAAGATGGGCGAGCTCTGGGGTCTACTCGCAGCATGGCGACGCAACAAGTGATACTGCACAGTGTACCCAAAACCTGCCGAGTGCGAACCTTCGGCATTCGCCCCCCTCCCCGTCACACACGGTAACTACGGGAGGTGATGTATGTGTCAACCCAGCTGTAGTAATCACTCCACAGTGGATCAAATTATTACCTTGCACCCTTTAAATAAAAATAATTGTATTTATCAGTTACACCTAAATGAATCTCGGGAAAACATCAAGGTATAAAGTGATGGGAGCTGTAAACAGAATGGACTGTGATACCGGCACGAAAAGGCGTGAATAAAGTCTTCAGGGGGCACAGAGAATGCAATGCCTTGCCTAGGACTTTAGTGTCTGACAGCCAGTTGCCAGAAGAACAGGAAAGGAGAACGCAGGGTACATGTTTAAAAATTAGAGAACATCTGGAAGAAAAAGGCAAATGAGTTAGCGAGCCCGTCCAGGGAGAAGGAGGCTACAGACAGATGTGTAAGAGCCATTAATCACACGTCAGGTGGACTAGTACTTGGGTTACAGACTAGGGTTGGTAAACTTTTGCCCGTGGACTAAATGTGACCTGCCTTCTGCTTCTGTAAATAAAATGTGGCTGGAACACAGCTATGCTCATTCACTTAAGTAACGTCCATGGCACCTTTCACAGTCCGCACACAGGAATGGTAGCTGTGACAAAAATCACACGGGCTGCAAATTCTACAACGTTCACTGTTTAGCTCTTCACAGAAAAGTCTGCTGACCGTTGCTGCAGAGCACGGCATCAAAGCAAAAAGTTTTGACCAGAGGAGTAATAAGGTAAAGTGTTTAAAGAGGGTTTTCTCTTAATATTAGTTTTTAGATAAATAATTCTTATAAATAAAAAACTTAGGTACAGTCGTCTCGCCTTACCCTTGGCAGATACACTCCAAGACCCCCAGTAGACGCCTGAAACGATGGTTAGTACTGAACCCTAAGCAAAGGGGTGGGACCCCAAAACCTGGAATTTATTTATTAAAAATTGTGTATTTATTCTTACGTGTTTAAATTGCAGTCACCTTCAAAGCGCTCCCCATTTGATGCAATACACCTATTGAGACTTTTTCCCACTGCTCAAAACAGGTTTTGAACTCATTAATTTTGATGCCTTTTAGCGCTTCTGCCGGCTTTAGTGCTTAGTGCCTCTTCCACATCGGCAAAGCATTTCCCTCTGAGCACTTTTTTCATCCAGTGAAACAAACAGACAATAAACGTCGCTAGGGGCAAGGTCAGGTGAATAGGGAGGGTGGGGCATGGGGGTCATGCCATTTTTGGTCAAAAACTGCTCAACACTCATTGCACTGTGGGCAGTTAGGCTCAGGAATCACCCATCATGAAATAGGAAAACATGTTGAAAGGTCTTCAAAACAAATTCAGTGGAACACAACCTCTCACAACAACGCCAGCTGGTCCACTGATACAGATGGGCTCCTAGAAGATTCTCCTAGAGGGGGAAGCCTGTACTACAAGGCGCCTGCCCTGCAGAAGATAATTCCGTTTCTTTTCGGGGGGCGTCCTCCCTCATATATACTGTTTTTTCCTATACACACAAACCTAAAACGAAGTTTAATCTCTAAGTTATGCACAGTAAAAGATTGATAATAATACCTAATAACAAAATAACACCATCATAGCACTATACTGTAATAACAGTTGCGCGATTATGGTTTCTCGCTCTCAAAATATTTCATAGGACTGTACTCACCCCTCTTCTTGTGCTGATGTGAGATGATACAAAATGAAGCCTGTTCCCGAATTGGTGTAACTATCCCTCACTTGCAGCAAATGGCTCGGGGTCACTCGTTTCAGGGGTCCCCTTGCTGAAGTCTCGGTGCGGGCTCAGGGCTTCCTGGTGCAACGCACCGCAGTCAGTGGGAAGGGGGCCTCCGTTCACTCTTCCACCCACAGACATGATGCCTTTTCCACCTGCACTGAGCACGTATCGTGCACTGTGGCCGTGGCTTTGGCAGCTTGAGGAGTGACAGCAAAATTAGCACGAACTTCTTTTTCCTTCATCACAGTTTCGTAAACAGAAGATTCTTTCTTACGGTAGATCTTAGTAACCTCGGCACGTGACGCCTTTCTTTCCTTTTTTAAGTAGCAAACTTTTCGCCTCTCACCAAAGGAAGCATAGCCTCTCTTCGATGTATTTGAATCCCCAGACGCACTCCTGTCGCACCTTGAGGCCGTCAGGAAGCAAAATAAGTGTCAACTCAACACAAGCACTGGCATCCCGGGCCAGCCTCTCTCACAACAAGATGGCAGCTACGCCACTCAGGGCGGCGCGGAGCCGCCCAGCAAATTAATGGGTTAGGTCCCGGAGGTCCCGCGAGATTTCATCACGCTCTTAAGCCGGGCCTGCAATTTAGAACTCATGAATTGTTTATTTCTGGAATTTTCCATCATATTTTCAAACCAATGTTGACCACTGGTAACTGAGGACGCGGAACGTAAAATTGTGGATGGAGGAGGGGCTGCCGTAGTGGTTTTAGATGTATTATCTCATTTAGAAAAGCTGCGGAGTAACTATTAGTTTATAAATCCATCCCCTTGGAACAGGTAGCATCTTATCCACCAGATAAATATGTATATATACATATATATTTACATTTACTTTAGCAAAAATTAAGACACTGAAGAAATAAAAGAGAGAAAGCATTTTTAGTGGGAAATGAATTGGAGAGGTGAGGAGGCAAAGAGCTAGAAACCAAGCATCGGTGCCAGAGAAGGGCAGGTGCCCGTGGAGTCCAGAAAGAATCCAACGGCGGCCGGACGGGCAGCGCGATGGACTGAGACATAAGATGCCAAGAAAAATTGGATGAGTCATGAGAAAGAGGTAGAGTGTTGAAGGAAAAAAACCACCGTGCACCTCACAGTTTTCCCTAGAGTTTCCTCTGAGTTTACTGGATACTTTGAGGCTCGAACGAGCTACATGTAACAGCTGCAAAGTGTTAAAATTAATTCAGATAGCAAGAGCTGGTGGTTGTTTTCAGTTGCACTAGGGAAAGCTGCAGTTAGCTCCAATTGCACAAGGAGAAGGAAGTGGATGAATCTTAAGAAATCTTGGCAGGAAGCTTGAAAAGTGTATTAGTGCAGTTCAGTAAAGCATAACCATGGAGGCGTCTACAACACATCCCCATGAACACTGAGGGGAATATAATCTTGGTTTTTAGTATTTTTATATTTGAATGATTTTATTCAGATAATATTAAAAGTTTACCAATAAAAAAAAAATAGAGGAATATGAGCAAGAAAGAATCACAGCATCCAGAGATGCCACTGTCAACATTTGGATGAATGCCTTAGCAAATGTTTTTCTATTTATTTTCTGTCGTTGCTTACAGAGTTGAAATCACTCCATGCAATTATGTATCTCACTTTCCCTATTTGCCATTTCTCAAATTAAGCAGTCCCCAAATTTGCTTTAAACCCTTTAATACCGTTTGCTAACACACCGTTTCATTGCCTCAGTGTACCGCACCTTAACCATTCCCCTATTCTCGGCATTTAGGTCGCTTCCAATTTCGCACAATTCTGTCCTACAACGTGGTGATGAATATCTCCACGCCTGAATCTTCAACGACATTTAGAATTACTTCCTTAGCTAGGCTTCTGGAATTATGATTATAAGATAAAAGGCCATGAATATTTTTAAGCGCTGGGATCATTCATGACAAAGTGTTTTCCAAAAGAGCTGGGTCATCTTACATGACCCCCTCCCATCAATGCAGGGAGTAAACGGGCAGCGTTTTGATGAGTGAAACCAAGTTCAAAGAGGGCAAGCCAGCAATCGAATTCATTAGCAAACCTTAGCCTAAAGGGCAAGGTCAGAAAGGGAGAGTGAAGCTGTACCTCCAGCAGTGAGAACAATTTTTACAAAAGGGTTATAGAACTAGAGCCCGTCAGGGATTTTCTGGATGCTGCAAAGTTACCTGCTTTTTCCTCTGCTCACCAACCTGGCAACTCCCTCCGTTCACTTCTCTTGGGACAGAGGGCTGAGCAGTGGCACCAGCCAGCTCTCCTAGGGACAGACGGCTCTGCCCACCACAGTTGCCTTCCAAAAGGCAGAAACATACCAGTAGGAAGGGATCTTAAAGATTCTTCAATCCACCTGCTCACTTTATCAGATCAAAACCCAGGACAAGTATGGCAACTAAACATAAACAGATACTCCACATCATATGCCACCGGGGAAATTAAATTAAAACAGCAATGAGAGAACACTCACTGTATATCTCCTAGAACACCAAGATCTGAAACACAGACCACACCAAGGGCTGACAAAGATGTGGAGCAATGGGAACTCTCACTCAGCGCTGGTGGGAATGAAAACTGGTGCAACCATTTAGGAAGACAGCTTAGACGTTTTTATTAACCTAATCGCACTCTTACCATACAATTCATCGGTCACACTCCTTGGTATTTGCTCAAAGTAGCTGAAAGCTTATGGCCACCTAAAAACCTGCACACTGCTCTTTATTTCAGCTTTATTCATAGCTGCCAAAACTTGGAAGGAACTGAGATGTTTTTCAGGAGGCGAATGGGTAACTAAACTGTGATACATCCAAGCAATGGAATATTATTCAGCCCCCCAAAATAGATGAGCTATCAAGCCATGAAAAGACATGGAGGAAACTTAAATGCATATTACTACGTGAACGAAGCCAATCTGAAAAGGTGGTTTGATTCTTTAAAAAGCAAAACTATAGAGAAAGTAAAAAGTTTAGTGGTTGCCAAGGGTGTGGAAAAGGGTGATGGATAGGTTGATCGAAGAGAATTTTTAGGTTAGTAAAACTGCCCTGTATATTCTATTATGATGGACACAAGTTATTATAAATTTGTCCAAACAAACAGAATGTACCATACCCAGAATGAACGCTAAAGTAAACTGCGGACTCAGGGAGATTGTGATGTGTCCACTTAGGTTCTGTCAACTGTAATAAACGTAGCCCTCTGGTGGGGATGTGGATAACGGGGGGACTATGCGTGTTGGGGAAGGAAGTTATGTGACATATCTTCCTTTCGAATTTACTGTGAACCTAAGACCGCTTTAAAAATAGTCTTTGAATAAGATAATAAATTGAATCATTTGCCTGACACGGGGCATTGCTGCATGGAGGGGGCATGATAGACCTTTGCAAGTGATAGAAATGTTTGTTATATATTTTAGCTGTGGTGGTGGTTACACAGTGTATACATTTGTCAATGTGGTACAATTAAGGTGGGCACATTTACAATATGCAAATTATACTTTATTAAAGTTGATTTTTTAAGTAAAAAAGTGCAATTGCCAAATGAAGAAAAATTTAATAGCCCCTATGAGATAAAAGAGGCAGATTCTCTTTGAATAAATAGTACATAATAGACAGAAAATTTTAAAGTATGGGAGACCGGTAAAAAAAAAAGAACTTTTTCCCCTGGTACGAACCATGTTGTTAATATAATAGCTCTCCTCAGAGAAATAGTCAATATTACTCAATATTACCCTTAGAAGGGGACCGTACTCAAGTGAGGAGCCCTGGAGCTTAAGAACCACCAGCTTCCACCTGGTATTAACATTTTTCATGAGTTGAAATAAAAATTCCATAAATATATATTCTGTGAAATCTAATTTAATAGAATCTGCCTAATTCAGGTTTTGATTTTAAAAGTGTTTATGGCTCCATTTGTTACATAATGAGAATAATTTTGAGTAATGATTTTAAGTTTAATTGTATATGCCAACAAAATTGAATTTGAAGCCCTGGCTGGGTATCTTAGTTGGTTAGAGCATGGGCCCAACACGCCAAGGTTGGAGGTTCAATCCCTGGTCAGGGTGCATACGAGAATCAACCAATGAATGCATAGATAAGTGGAATAACAAATTCTCTCTCTCCCATTCTCTCTCTCTCTCTCTCCCTCTCTCTCTCTCTCTGTCACTCTCTCCCCTACTCTCTCTCTAAAAATCAAGAAATAAAAAAAAAATGGAGTTAAAGTCAGGGAGAAAGGAGAAGTTTGCTTGTTCACATTTGTAGTGTTGTAACCTCGGAATTAAAAGGAGAAATGCATGAGAACTGGTTTGTGACTTTTTCTCCTTTTCCAAACACATTGTATCATTCGTCTAACCCCATCACTAATCCTATTTAAAGTGTTTGCTTGATGTGATGTTCAAAGGACTTTGGGTTTCTCTTTTCTAATCTAGAGGATGAAAGGCCTTTAACAATGATGTAACTGAAATATTTTCATTGAAGTTCTAAAGTGTGATAAGATAAGTGTAAAGCGCTATTTTACACAACAGGGTCATCCTTATGTGCATACATTTTTCTAAAAACATGAAAATAACAAGTGGGAGCAAGAAAAAATAAGAAAACGCAACCACTGTTTTAGCCTCTCTAGCCTTCACTATGTATCCAAGTCAACTAAAAAAGCGAGTTAAAAAAAAAGTCTCAATGGCAGATCTCTTACAAACAAGTGAAATAAGCCCTTAGAAACCAGGAACTGAGCACTGCTGAGTTTAGGATGGGAACTGATGTTTTATAACACAGACCTTGAAAATAAAATGCTAAATTATATTGAATAATCTGAATACAACTTGCAACAAAAAATGATTATACACCTGCGCTTAGATCAGTTACTACTACACTTTAAAAATAAACTAATTATTCTCTTGGCAAAGCGGGTGGCAATCTGCCTTGTAGTCTTTGAAATTCCCGCCTACCTCACACTCTTTTCCCCATTATCTTTCCTGGTTCCCCCAAACAGCCTAGACGACTGGAAAGTCCTCGCGTTGGATCGATGACATGGATGTTGGAATGGAAGTTGGCACACAGGCTTATCCTCTGTGCCAACGTTTGTTTCATTTTCCCCTTTTGCTTCCAAAAACCACTAAGCGAATGGACACATTGTACTGGGGCAGAGAGAGATATCACATGATAACCTGAGATGTTGTATGGCCCTCAGTTTTTAGCACGGTGACAGCCGCAGTTTAAATGTTATTCTTACTCTAGTCATCCAGACCTTAAAGAAATGAATTATAATGCAAATTGTTTACAACACTAGCTGAAAAGTATGTCTCGTCTAGAACAGGAAGACAAGCGTGTAGACAGCAAAGGACCCCAGGAAGTTGCTCGGGCCACAAGGAAGGAGAGTCATGAAGACCAGATGGGACCCGTCAGTCTCTGTCTTCGAGCGGCTGTTGTTTATGGTGACATTGCTGTAAATGGGGTTTTACATTTTAGTTGTGTTTATAGCGCGTGGACCGTATCTAACACACTTCTTTAGGAAACAAAACCATGCTTATTGGCTACATAGCAAAGAGTGTTCAAGTGCGAAGATAAAAACAACAACAAATTCTCGTTTTCGTACTAAGTAAAGGAAAGTCCGAAAAACCTCCAAAGGAGTGAAGAAAAGGTAAAATGGATTTAGCTACAATGTTTCAGAGGTGGCTGTAGTGGAAAACAGGCTGGGCCTTGCAAACCTTTTCTTACCCAGAGCCTTTCCTATGAAGAGCAGCTTTCATTATTTTTTTTTTCTAATCCACTGATTTAATTTAATGCATCTGCAAGTCTAAAGGGAATTTGGAAATTGTAAGTACACATAATGCTGAAAACTCCAACGGCTCATCAGGCACATTCTGCCATTTCCCACACAGAGTGAGTTTATGAAAAGGAAGCTATATCTGGATGATTCGTCTTCTAACGTCTTATTGAGAAGTTATCTTCTCTTCTTTTTTTCTTGAGAAAATATGTAATGGCACATTCTTTGGACATGTATTCTGTGCAGAACTGTCACAACAAAGCTCAGCACTGTGTGACACAGGTTACTGGAATTGTTTCTGTCTTTGGTCCATAAAATTACTAGATTTTAATTTTTCCACAGCCAGTGCAGTTCATTGACCCAAGAATCTTTTATTAGCTAAATGGGATTTTTAAAAAAAGAAGAAGAATAGTCCTTCTTTAAAAAAAGCCTTTACTCATAGTAATTAGCATAGCGGCGTGCCCAACATGTCCCTGCTCTGAGGAGGCCAGGCCTGACCCACGTGTGCCACCGTCACCTGCAGGGTACAGGCCAGGAGGACAGGAACTTTATGCAGTAGGAGCTGCAAAGTAGTACTTGGAGGTATGATATTAAATATCATCAAAGAAAAGGAGAATGTGACACGGACATAAATTTGGCTATTGTGGAGAAGTAAAGCTTATTCTTGGTGATAGTAAGGTTTATGGAGTTTATTAATACTCTGAGATTACTTAGGAGTATCTCTGGCCTATAAGGTGGGAGCCGCAGATAGGTCATCAGCCAATTCAACTGTCGTGGCATAAAATACACTCACTTTCTGTTGAAGCACAATACTTCTTACTACTGTGATATGTTTTTTGTTAAGGACACAGTGTTTGCCTACCGTCCCAGGGACAGATACTCCTTCATTCTTTCTCTTTAACAGATGCAGGTTTTAAGGGCCCTGGGATGACAAAGATGATGGTGATCGTTACTGAAAAAAGCCAACTTATTTATCCTCTTCCTTAAAAGTGAACATAGATATGTTTTAAGGTGTCACATTTAGAAACTAGAGAATGCTGTGGTTTTTAAAAATTTCATGAAAGAGTAAATTTAGGCCTTTTTATTCATGGCTATTCCTTTGCAGCGAACGAAGATAATGCTTTTCATAGCCTAAGAGATTATTTGACAATGGAATATATGACTTAAAATTTAAGGGATAAAGAGGTTCATTTTCTATAATTCAAATTAATTTATTCCTCAATTCTTTTTCACAAGAATTTATCATGTGCCCATTGAATGACTATGAAATACATTCCACTAGATTCTAAAGGCACACATATTTAAAAAAACCTGTGTCCCCAAGGAGTTCATAGCAAGGTAGTCATAATGTGACTGCTATAATGGAACAGGTGTCACACATAAAGTAGCCATGGGAGAAGATACAGCTGAGACTGCTAGAGGGAGCGAAAGAGGTCTCACAAGGAAACTGAATGCCGAAGTTTAGGCGGGAGCTCTTCTGGTGGATGGAAGATGCGAGAGGGAAGTTATTCTACATAGAATGTTCCAAAGTTATGGAAATATCGAGAGCTCAAGTAAGTTAGGGTGTGCAAAGTAAACATGGGAAAAAGCCAAGAAGTAATTTGGACTGTGCGTTAGGTGCCCTATCACAACGAGCTATACAAAGGTGCTTATCCATACATTAGGGGCAGCCAGTTAAAAAAAAAAAAGTTAACGAAGAAGCATGATATCAACTTTTGGTTTTCAATAGATCATTTGTGCAATAATGGAGGAGATGGAAAGCATGAAGTTGAGGCTGAAGTAGGAAGACCAGAAGAGCTGCAAATCTGAACTAAATAGTAATGATGAGAAGGAGAAGTCTGGATATAAAAGATAGGAAGGAGGAAAAATGGAGTTACGAAGAGGAAAGAAAAGGAAGACGTTCTGGGCGATCCCTAGGGTTCTGCCTTGGGCAACCAAATGGGTGTGGGGCCAAAGAGTAAGAGTAAATCCAGGAGGATGAACAGATTTGTGTGCGATGGGAAGACATGTTCTCTTGAATTAAAATGAAAATACCATGCTCTGGGTATATTAAAGGGGTGTTTTTTTATAAAAGCAGTCATGTGGTTGTCTGTATTAGTCACGGTGCATTTGTTTGTTTTTTCAGCATTCTTGCCGAGGAAGAGCAAGCCAAGTCCCGGGAATGGGTGTGGGTGGACAGTACAATAAGCCGAGCGCATGGTCCCCGCCCTGCAGGAGCTTATAACTGTATCAAAGAGATGTCGAAAACGGTGACACTGAGAATTCAGGGAATCCTTCCTCGTGAAAGGTACATCCTATCTGCAGCTGAGCGGTGTCATCAGACCCACCGGCTTCCTGCAGGAGACTGTGGGAAGCCGTGAGTCTCCCTTTATGTCACATGCTTTCTGTCCCTCGCAGTCCCAGCTGGCAGGGCTCCTGCTGACAAGTATTACCAAGCACCTTGTGGCTTTAGGTGGCTTTAGGTGGACAAAAGGCTCAGGGGTTTTTTTTTGTTTTTGTTTTTTAAAATAATTCCTTTCCTATTTCGGGCTTCAGCTGAGGCGGCCGACGGACACTGCCAACGAGCTGTCGGAGGCTGCCTGCTCTGACCGCCATCTGCGAGGCGCGCGGGGCCTCTCCCGGCGCTGAGCGCCCCGACCTGCCTCTCTCCGCGGTGGCCTCCGGAGGCCGCACCGCCACCCCACGGCGTCCACTCTGTGCCGCACTTTCAGGCGCAGTCTCTCAACTCCACCATCTTTCGTCATCCCTGCAGGGTGAGATTTCCCAAATCGTCCGGTCCTGGTTCCCTTCTGTGTTACAGCTCCTTCTTTGGTTTCTTTCTCTCTTCTCATATTTTACTACAAAGAGAAAGAAGAAAATAGGCCTCACCTTCAGCACGTGGCTTAGGAACCACCTCCGCTCAATATCCACGTTCATCGTTTACAAGGTCTGTTTACTACAGCGGGAAACAGCCTTCCTAAACTCCCCAGCAAGACTCTCTTCCTCCGTTTTCCAGTAATGTGTTCCTCACTTTCTTCGGAGCCCTCACCAGCAGCGTTGGGGGTGTCCTTCTTTCTACTAATTATCTTTTCAAAGCACACGAAGCTGTTTCTATCAAGCTCCTCAAAATGTTAACAGCCTCAGGTCACCACCTGATTCCAGAACCCTTCCACATTTTGGGGCATCTTTTACGTTAGCTTCCTTGGTACCAAAATCTGCTTTCGTTTCCTATTGCTACAAAATAAATTATCACAAGCACAGGAGTTTAAACCAATACCCACTTCTTATTTCGCAGTTTCTGCACATCGTTAGTCCAGGCAGGCTCAAGTGGATTGAAGGTATTCTCGGCTGAAATCAAGGTGTCTACTGAGAGTGTTTTCATGTGGAACTCGAGGTCCTCTTCCAGGCTCATTGTTGTTACTGGCAGAACTTAGTTCTCTGCAGTGATAGGACTAAGTTCCCCATTTTGTTGTTGGCAGTTGTCCTGGGGTCACACTGAGCTCTTCCTTGCCACTCTCCATCCCTTGCATATGGCCCTCTCCATCTTCAAAGTCAGCAATGTTGCATCAAATCCTTCAAACTGGGCCCCAGCCAGTGTGGCTCAGTCGGTTGGGCGTCATCCTGCAAACAGAAAGGCCACTGGTTCGATTCCAGGTCATTACACATGCCTGGGCTGCAGGTTCGGTCCCCAGTCAGGGCACATACAGAAGGCAGCCAATCAGTGTTTCTCTTACACATCAATGTTTCTTTCCCTCTCATTCTCCCTCCCTTCCTGTCTCAAAAAATAAATAAATAAATAAATAATAGAAATTTAAATCGTCAACCAGGGATTTTTCATTTCAATTACTGTGTAATTTGTGGACCTTGATTCTGATGTAGCCTCCCTACAGTGAACTTCTCAAGCATCACGCAGCCTTGATCTGAGCGCGCACCATGGCTAAGATATTTTCCTCCCTCCTGCTTCTGGCTCTTGCTATCAAATGGCAGCACCTTGTTTCCTCAAGTTTCAGGAACCCTGTGAGGGTTTCCTTTATGCAACCCATGTGCATATCTGAAAGTCTTGCTTTTATCTTATCAATGACAGATTATAGACTGAAATGCCAGGCACTTACTTATGTGACATTTCTAAATTCTTCTGGAAGCAAATAATAAATGTTCATAAACAAATACAAGTAATAAAATAAAATAGTCTTCATTCATTTTAATTGGAATTTAGCCAAATTAAACTACCATGTATTATAATATTTGTTCACAGGACAAAGATATATTAAATAAGGAATATATTTTGAGAAGTATTACAGCCGTCAGTTATTAAGTGTGAAAATATTTTTGAAAAATGTTCACGTTGATATACATTTCAATATACACTAGTTAATGTATTAATAATTAACCAAGCTAAGCAAAAACTCTATTCATTTTCCTCTTTGAAGACAAAGTTCCTTTTCCACCACTGACCAAAGAGGACGAAAATTTTTTTTAACCTCCTTAAATTAAAAGAATTTAACCAGAGATAGAGTGACATGTTGATTAAAACCAGAACCTTTTTTTATAGAACTGGAAAAGAGAATATTGTCTTGTTATGAATTAATTTATAAACTAATATTTCATTCAAAGTCAAACAAATTATCAATCTCTGTTTAACCACAATACTCAAATTTTCTGAGCCTTAACTCTTTAAAATCTTGTTATGTTGAATAAAAATGTAAATGTTGATAAATACAGAACCTAATACTGAGAAAAGTGTCAGCGTAGATGGATATATTTTATATATTTATATATATTTGGACTGGATTTCTATTTATTCACGTTAAGTGGCTCATTGAATTTAAGGGAAGCTGTTTAAATCAGGGCTCCTTAATCTGGGGTCCTGTGACATAGGAGGGCATTATTCCTTTATAATAACACATACTTTGTATAAGCTTGCTTTTTTTCTTCCTGATGGAGAGTTTAAATTATGTGTCAAATTCTCAAAGGTTTCCATTTGTGGTACTTGAAAAATATGATCATAATATCTTGCACCTCATTCCATGCAAAGGTGGGGTCTACTTCATCCCTCAAGTCCGACCTGTCCTTGTGAACTGCTTTGACCTATATAAAGCTTGGCAGAAGTGGCACTGGGTGAGCTCCAGAGTGAGGCCTCGAGAGGCTCTGGCTCTCATGGAGCCGCGGGGGAAGGTGCATACGCCTCTGTCTTTGCCATCAGCCCAGCTGGTGGCCTAGACAGGGGAGCGAAGCCAGCTGACTGCAAGTGCGTGAGCCCAGGAGACCACCCAGAACCACCCAGTCAATCCACACAATTGTGAGAAATAAGAAATCAGTGCTGTGTTAAGCCACCAAGCTGTACGTTACGGCATGTGGTATACAGCAACAGACAGCTGGCGCGCCGAAGATCTAACGCCGCCTAACGAGCTGAGGTAGAGGTAAAAACGAGTTGAACTTTCAATGTTTTTCCCTTTACTATAGAGCCTTTTTGGCAAATGTGCTAGAAAAGACTTTTGTCAACATTTTAATGATATTTTTCTTCTACCACTAAGCCAAAAGGTGGTAATCCTGATTTTCAAATACTATTTTAGAATATTTTTGTGATTTTTAAAAAAGATTTTTGAACTTTTATTAAGTCAAAATTATATAGAGATTTTGTTACCTTTGAAAAAGTCAAAATATCCAGTTTTATCAATACAAGCGCTCACAGGCCTAAACCCAAGGCCTAAACGGTTCACGTTTGCTGTGCTCTATCGCTGTCCGCTGTCCGAAAGGCGGAAGGGGGCCTGAGGCACCGCCGAGCTCCTACTGGAGCCAAGCTAACGAGGCTTCTTATTGCCTACGGGGACGAGCCCTAATGTGTCAAACGTTGGAAGCGGGCTTTGTTAAATGGGCTCAAACACCTTCTGTAACTACCCCACTACCTTGATACACTCCAGTCTGTGGCGTGCACCAGTCCACTTCAGTCGTGTCACCTGCACACGGGCAGTGCCTCTTTGGCTGCGGGCAGTGACTGGGCCAAAGCTGAACGTCCTAATGTTGCAGCCATGATTCCGCCTCACAGGTAAGGAATTAGGGAGAACACAAGCCTCAGAAACGAAGCGTGAAATAAACTTTAAAGCAAAACAAAACAAGTTCTAAATGAGTCTGAAGATTATTTATAGTTTATTGTAATTAACAGCATTCCGCGATGGTTAGTTACAATTAAAAAAAACAAACAAACAGACCCACTAAACCAAAAGTTTCTCTAAACTCTATTGGGCAGGAATTATTTTGATTATCATATTAATAAATAGTTTAATGGGAATTATAATATGTTGTACATATTTCTTATGTAATTTTTTTCTTCTAAACATAATTTTACAACCACGAACCTGAGGGAGTCAATGACTGCAAAGCTGCATGCAAGCTAGATTTATAAACAATCTACTTGGTAATTAAAATTACTTAAGCAAACGTAACTAAAAACTGTAGATTTTTAAAAATCAATTTTTATTGTTCTAATCCCGCATAATTTATACTCTTCTGTCTTTTTTTTCCCCTTGCTTTGGAAAAGAACCTCAGAATTCACAGTAAATGAATTAAAGTTAAATATTAAGATCAACAAGGCTCAAATGCCATGGACAGGATGGGAGTAAAGAGAATGGAAAAGTCAGCACAGCACAGTCCACTTCACTATCCGTTTTTCTAGTTAAGTGTGATAGCTATACTTTGAAATTCCTAAAACCAGATGGAAGTTGGCTTAATATTTGGGAAATAAACACATTCGAATCAATGGAGAATGGGAGGTGGAGAGAACTCATGGTTTTAGCATAAGTAATCAAATAATAAAGACAGTACATATTCTACTCTATCAATTGACAGGAAGTGTATTTACTTTCCCAGCAGAAATCTGAAATCTGAATGATTCAGGTCCGCAGGAGTGCAAACAACTGGCCTGCCTAATTCAACAGTTCCCGCCTGTGGTCAGGCCCTCTAGGTCGGTGGATCTGACTCTACATTCTGACCACGACCGTGGACTTTCTCCTCTGTAGTGGCCCCTGGAAGTCATGAAACTGTCCCTAAGGGCAGGGGCCAGAGACCCAACAGCTGCTTTCAGCCTCCTTCGGTGGAGGCCACCTCCTTTCCATGGGCTGTAGGAACGCCGCCCTATACCCCTGCTATTTTTATTTTTGCAACATGCTTCCCAGTCTTTTCCTTCCTTCTATTAGTACCAGGCTGAGAAAGTAAAAAAATCACCGGAATTTAATGGATTGAAAGGGAACCCGCATGACTGAAAACGAGGACGGGCCTGGAGTGGCCTTTTGGGGCAAGAGGTCTAAGAGGGAGGCAGGGGGCAACTCTCCCAGCCCAGCTGCTCCTCCTACGAGCGGATATGGCCCCAAAAGCCAGCCAGTCCCTCGGGCCTGGAAGACAAAGGAAAGCTCAGGGCCGAGCGGTGACGGGGTGGGTGGGAGCAGCGACTCGCGTGAGCACGGGGACGTGAGAACGCAGCCCCCGCCCCCTTCTCCGCCCGCCTCCCCGAGAAGGCGGAGCCCCAAGGCCGCCCCGAGAAAGGTCTCCCCGCGGCGCGAACAGCGGGTCCCAGGCGGCCGCACACGCCCCGGCACGGGCGGCGACGGACACGCACGTTGGGCGCGGGCGGGGCAGGGGGCGGGGCCAGCGGCGAAGAAAAGCTGCGGGCCTGGCGGGGGCGGGGCCTGAGCCGCGGGCGGGGCGAGGCGGGGCAGCGAGCGGGGCGGGGCGGAGCCGGCCGGTCCGGGGCTGCTTGAGACAGTCACTGCCCTGGCGGCGGCGGCGGCGGCGGCGGCGGTTGGCCTGTGGGGGCTGGGAAGAGTGCGACCCTGGCTGCCGGCGCAGCTGGAACCAGTAGTTCCCGGGGCCAAGCGGCGGATCCGGAGCTGGGGGCGCGCCCCGGGCCGGAGCGGAGCAGGCGGCTGCAGCTGGAGCCCTGGGAGCGCTGGCGACCGCGGCGTCTCAGCGGAGCAAGTGTCGGGGGCTGAGATTCCGCGGCGGCCACGGCTGCTGCGGCCGAGGTAACCGAGGGGCGGCGGCGGTGGGAGCTCCGGTCTATCGCCGGGGCGCGGACCTGACCCACCCGCGCACTTTCCAGGCTAGGACCCCGGTCACCGCTGACCCCATTGCTCCGCCGAGGGCCAGGAAGGGGCGGGATCGGCGCGCGAGGTGGGGGCGCGGAGCCGGACCCCGATCCGGAGGCGACCCCTCGGCAGAGCTTGGCAAGGACGTCGGGCACCCCTCCCCCTTCGAAAGACACACCCCAGTGTCGGGGCGGGGCGGGCTGTCCCAGCCTCCGCGAGGGAAGACCTGGGAGGGAGGCAGCACCTCCGTCCGCGGCCCATCCGAGGTGGCCCCCCTGTGGCTCTTCAGGGCTGCTTATACAGAAGGTGGTTCTGTCGCTGGGGATCCCGGAATTCCTTTTGTCTGTCAGCTGAAACCAGCGGCCGGAACTGTAGGCAGACACCCCCCGCGCCGGGGCTGTCGGCTCCTTACCCCTCCTGCCTCGAAGGGAATTCTCCCCGGCAGCCGTTTCTCCGAGCGCAGGAGGAGATTGCACTCCTCACCGCCACCCGAAACCTTCCCCTTTGGCGCAGAGCAAGGAAGGATTCACGTTGTACTGTGTTTGTATTTATCATTCGTGTGAGATCATCCCCCACCTCCCCCTTTTTCCTTTAACCCATTGCCATCCAGCCTCCGCCATGGCAGTCATCCCTTAGATGTTGCAAACTATCAACAAAGAAGTGTGGCTAGTCAAGTAAACAGAGTCCTTGACTGGCTGGACGGTGCTAGTGAATAGAGCTTCCTTAGCTGGCGCTATTCTACCAAGCTAGTGGAAAGATCTTTTTGGCTAGGCTTAAGGATGTTTCTGTATGTGCACGTCGTCTTTTTTCCTTCTTCAACAGTGAGGTTTTAATACAGGGTAACTTCATTAAAATGTAGATCTATGGGCATTATAACCACAGAAGAAGAAAAATACAGAAAGAAACCGTAATCATGATTTTCGGGTAATTGTCCAACTTTTTGAAAGTGCAAAAAATGAAGCATATGGATATTTCAGATTAACTGGTGCAGTCGTATCCTTCGATAAGTAAGCTTTGAACAAAGATTTTGCACTAAGATATTTTATTTCCGTTACTGGTGGAAATTATTGATTACCAGGACAATCTTACGGCGAGGAAGCTGTGAACAGGTTCATTAAGACTCTATCTTGAAAAATGCATTTTATGAATGCTTTGCATTAAGAGGGTTAACACTGGTCTGTCATTTCTGTCACGTAGTTGCCTCCCTGGCAGTTGTCCATATGCCTGAAAGTGGCAGGTCTAGTAGTTTGAGCGGCTGTCCTTCAATGAGAAGTACAGAGCTACCTACCTGCAGTCGAAATGTAATCTCTTTGATGACATTTACTATAATGGACACCTTTTCTGATCTAATTTTCAGATGCAGAATTAACACTTGGAATCTGGAGAAGCATTTTGTACAGACTGGAAGACTGGGCTTTCTCTTTAGTTTTCCAGATGTATTGTCTCATCTGCATACTTGAAAGAGCCACAATCACATAAACTCTGGCTGTAACCATGGAGCTGTGTGACCCATCAAGATAGAGAAAAACTGCAGCTGAGCTTGGGGACCGGGCAATTTTTCACCAGGTCAGCAATTAAACGAATACATTCTCTGCTGATAATCAAGAATAAAGAGCCAGGTAAAGTCATGCACATTCTGCTGACAAACGGACCCTGTGGCTGTTGAATTTTACAGTAACTGGTTACTCTGTCATTCAAAGTTAACTTAATACGCAAGTTACATCCTAATGGATATAAAGGCCTGTGTTGATGTTCCCGATTTTAGCAAATGGTGAAGATGCGAAGCCTATTATGACTAATCCTTGGGAAGAGAAAGTCTGCAAAATGGCTCAAACGAGTTTACTGCAGGGGAAGCAGTTTTACTGCAGGGAGTGGGTTTTCCACAAGCTTCAGCACTGCCTCCAGGAGAAGACTAACTGCTGCAGCAGCGCTGCCAGCACACCGCCCCTCTCAGTGGGTTCCGGGAGCGACGCTAGTGCCGTCTCTGGAAGAGGAGCCGCCTGGGGTGTGCTCTTGGTCGGAGGGCCTGGCAGCGGCAAGACGGCCCTGTGCACCGAGCTCCTATGGCCAAGCTCGCCTGCAGGCTTGCGGAGGGGGCTGCATCGCCAGGCGCTGGCCTTCCATTTCTGCAGAGCCCAGGACTCGGGCACGCTGTGTGTCGGAGGGTTCGTGAGGGGCCTGGTCTCCCAGCTGTGCCACAGCGGGCTACTCCAAGGGTACGAGGACAGGCTGAGGGAGCCCGCGATCCAAAGCCTCCTGCAGCCAGGGGAATGCGAGAGGAACCCAGCCGAAGCTTTTAAAAGGTAACCGTAGGAATGTCGTGGTGGTCCAGTTTCTGTGCAAAAAGTAACTCGGCTTCTAGACTTTTTAGTTTTTTTAACTTTCTGAGTGCTTGTACTACTGATGTAAATTTGGGGATCATTTGTGGTTGTGAATAAACCAGTTTATTTGAATAGTGAAGGAAACAAAATTTAAGCTTTGTCTGCCCAGGCTGTGGATTAAAAGTATGTCTTTTAGAATGAAGCACCATGAGAAACAAATTATTTTTCAAATTTATGCCAGTTATTTATTTACTCTTGTAATATTACCTATAATGGGGAAGGGACACCTGTTCTTAATGGTAGAGAAGAGCATTTAGCTACCTGGGAATGAGGCTGCATTTTTAGGAGGGCAAACTACGTGGTCCTGAATTTAGAGGAACTCTCATCACAGAATCTACTGTCTTCGTTTGTAGTGTTGTTCCTTTAAATAAGAAAAGGTCCCTTTGAAAGAGACCACTGGCCATTGCAAATCTGAAGAAAGTTTGCTAATATGTTTTGGGATTTATTCACCTTTCAAGAAAATGAAAATTTCAGCAATGTTTTGATATATGTGATCTTGACAAAATAATGAAATTGAGGCATCCTTTTAATACTTTTAGCAAGTGATACAAAAAAAAATTTTTTTCCTAATCTCAATTAAGCATTTTTCCATAGTAAAAGGGTTGGGCTAAGAAGTGATTTGAGTTTTTCCCCAGAGTGGTTCCAGATTCAAAATGCATTTTTAAAAAATGACTCCTCGAAAATAATTTTTTGTATGTTATTCCTCTGCTCATTGTAAAAGGTGGCCAGTTGTTTTGTGATTGCTATTGCCTCGCTGCTGCTTTAGTCACTTTGTCATATACTTTTATCCCCTGCACTACAAGTAGTTCTACAAGCAGGCACAAAGTTGTCTCCCAAGGAGGCAGGGTGCTCTGCGCTTGAGGGCAAGTGTGAGTGTGAGTGTGTGTGCCTGTGTGAGTGTCTCTAGGAGTCATTTGAGCCGGATTTGAATTGCTGTGAAAGTGATTTTCTTTGATGTCCTCAGATCTAATGGTGTGCAGTCTATGAATTCCAGTGTGATACTGAAAATAATAATAGCACACACTTCGTTTGTGTCACTATTCCAAGTGCTACACCAATGTTAAATCATTGAGTCTTCATAACAGTTCTGTGAGGCAGGTACTATTATTAGTCCCATTTTATAGATGAGGAAACTGAAGCACGAGAGCCTAAGTAGCTTTCCCAAGGTGACGGGCTAGTAAAGGGCAGAGCTGGGATTAGAAAGACACATGCCTGTATACAGGTAGGTTTGTAATCTTAGAAATTCTTTGGAGGACTGAAGGGGAAGAGGAGGAGTTTCGAAGCTTGTGGAGGCAGGGGTGTGTGTCAGAGTTGGGGCTCGAGTGTGGCTCTCAGATTTCCCACGTGCGTGAAGAGTGGCAGTCTGGAACGATCATTATGACTGGTGCTGTAGAATTCAAATAGGTGAGAGGCTTATTAAAGTCAGCAAAGGGTAGTGTCTTTGAGAGGTGTGATATTCTTGTAGACCTTTTAAAATGTGTTAGTGCTATCCAATAAAACTCGGGGCAAACCTGTTATCTTTTGCTGTTAGCAATCAAAGTCTGGGTTAAAACTATTACATCATCTTAACTCAGTGAGGAAGTCTGCGAGGTGATGCCTGCCGAGCAGGTAGGAGAGGCCAGGTTGGATGGACAGCGTTCAGAACGCAATCAGTTTATGAAATCAAGTGTCACCCTTGATGTGAAACTTTACTTTTGAAGACCCTTCAAGTCGCTGTACACAAACAACTGTTTTCCTCTTGAGTTAATCTAAAGATATTGTCACTAGTTCAAGAGCTGAATTTCCATTTCTTGTACATCATTTCATAAGCTTATTCGGATTTATTGATGCATTCGAAAATCAGTTTCAAAGAGTATAATCTTAAGTTTAACTTAGTGTAGCTATGCACTTTATTTTACTGGAATTCATTGTAAAATTCTACTGCTTTAAATATTTGAACTTATGTCTGATTAACTGTATATTTTTGATGTGTTCTGATCCTGAGCAGATCTTTCTCTACAGTAAGATCCCTTGATCAGTTGATCCTCTTTTTTTGTTCCTGTGTGAATGTTAGTTATTAACCAATTAGAGGGAAATAAGCAGCAGCTGGCGCTGTGTGTGAAGTCCTCGCGGCTTGCACTGATTACCTGAGTGACGGAAGGAGCTGGCTGACACTTTGACCTTGGTCTGCACCTTGGTAGATAAAACCAACTGCTTCTGCGTGGACCATTGTGGTGCTCTAGCTTAACCTCCTGTTGGAGCTTTCGAAAGCCTGAGTCACTTTTTTTTTTTAAACCATTAAATTAATCATTAAATAAATGAGGTAATCTTTGCATTGGAACGACTGTTTCTGATAATTCATTAGATATGAACTTCCTCTATGACTGCGAAGCTGTAATATGACCACAGCCAAATGTACACATGCGAACACAATCCAAAGTTAAAAAGAAACATTTCTGCATAGTCTAAGGCATTCAGTGAACTAGGCCTCTACTTTTGGACAGAGTCAGATTTAGGTTCTATTAGTGACTGGGACTGATTTGCTAAATAGGTCCTTTTGAGAACTTTAATCAGAATGTATTTTATTTAGGCAGGAGAGGTATAATTCAACAAGTGAAAATGGGCAGAAGATCATTGTTTTCAAGGAGTTAATTTTTTTTGACAGAGATGGAGATCAAAGTATCTAATTATAATGAAAGGATCAAGGCACCTGGGTTAAGGAATCAGAGGGTGGGGTCGTGGTTTGGGCTCCTGTACGTGGCTTAGAAGCACAACTGAAGATGGTTATTTCATTCAACCAGAAACTCCTTTCTGACCTACTGTCCTCACTATTATGGTCCTTGAACCCAAAGGGTCTTTTTTGGAGATTTAGATGGATGTGGGAAATAAAAAGTTTGTTTCTGAACACTATCATTCCTAAGTTTTATTTGTTTAACAATCTGCAAGACCAGGTGTGAGTTTTCTTTGCATGATGTCAGTTTTTCCCATATTGACTAAAAAGATTTTCTGTGCGACGTTGATAGGATTTCATTAAACATCTTCAGGGTCATCACAAATTAAGTGGAAATGGAATAAAATTGTGATGAAGAATGAAGGACAAATGGCTCTGAACTTTGAGAGTTTAGCAGAAATCTGTAAATGGCGTAAGGTAACAGTGGCTCATGAGGATTGGAAACTGAAGTCTGAACGCTGACCTTTTTTTTTTTTTTATGTCGAATAGGAATCCTTAAAGAGTGGAATCTTCTATTTATCTCCTCCTTGAACGTTTATAGCTCTTTCTGTGTATCTCCATCGATTCGGCTTCTTTTGTAGTTATGTGCGTGTCTTCTGTTTTCTCCTCTATTAGGCATATGCTTCTTGATGACATTATTCATGAGTGATTAATTTTTTACATTCACAATTGTGCTTTGAAGAGCACTTTTTATATAGTAATTGCTAAATGAATATCACCTGAAAGACCAAGTGATGCTACTTAACTGTCTAGAATATGTTTGACTCTAACTGAGGGACAGTGGAAGCTGTTGCGTATGAAAGGAAATAGAAATGTTTTATCATTTAGGTCAGTTTTAAATGCAGACCAAGCTGGTGTAGTGATTATTAATTTATTAACCTGCCGTCTGCTCTTTAGCATGTATGTGTATGGCGTAGGTCCAGAGAGTTTCGAGTGGCCAGATGTCTATCTCCTGTCTCAGCTCCAGGTATTTTGGCAAACTCAACAAAGGGGTGAAGGACAGAATGGGACTGGAACGCGCTTCCTTCTTCCCCTCAGTTGTGGTTCTTTTCAAGGCAAAGTATTCCCTTTCCATTACCTGCCTTGTATAATTTAATACTATTCAAGATAACTGAATATTGTTACTGAATATTATCCATTCCTAACTAAATATCTTCAGATTAAAAGATTTTGTAAAAGCGTCTTTACCGTTCACATTTTGAATAAAATGATATTATTTTCGTAATCAAAATTCTACATTGCCCTTAGTGTACGATTATCATTTTTCACTGAAATATCTGTTGTTTCCAACTTTTAACTGTTAAATTTACTTTAACATGGCCTTCCATTCATTCAGTTTTTCCTACTTTGACTTTGTAAAATCTTTTCTTTCTACCCTAGATGAGCTTTCTCTTTTGTAGTTCACGTCTGAGTGCTGCTCCCTTTGGTCCTGGTACTACTTCTCATTTGCTGAACCGGCCCTTAACCTTTAATCACTTCAGCATAATAATAGCACAACATATGAGTCCCTATTGATACTGTCTAATGTTAGCCACATTCTCAGTTCTGCTTGACCATGCTTTTATCTATGTACTTCTTGATAACACGGACTTTTTTTTTTAGACCAGAATGAGTAACGTGGTACCCTACAGGTTGAATGTTTTTCACCCAGTTCAGGAAATTGCATACACATCCAAATTATTGTTTCTTTTTTTCTTAGGGGAAAAAAAGGAAATTTTGACAATATTAGATTCTCATGCCTTTGAGGCAGCAAACTTACTGAGCTGAGATAGCTGCTGTCCTTGGGTGGGCCTGCACATCCTAATCTGACCCAGCCACCCCGCCCCCCAACACACACACTCTGTCATCCTGTCCCAAGACCATTTCATTTGTTTATGTACGAGGTCTGTCCAGGAAAAGCCCAGCCACTGTTAATACAACGAGAATGGTTCTCGTGGCATCCATGTAACCTGGCAGCCATGGAGGGTGGACTGGGATGTGCATCATGAACAATGCCAACTTCCCTGCACTAGTCAGTGGGGGGTAGACGCCATCGAGTGAGCGTGTGCGCTGTGTGGCCGTCGCTTCAAAGTGACTGAGTGAGCGGAGCAACGAATCTGCATCAAGCTTTGATCAGAACATTCCTCCGTGGAAACTATTCGGATGGTTCAAAAGGCCTTCGGGGATGATGCAATGAGTACAGCACAAATAAAAGTGTGGCACCAACTCTTCGAAGATGGTCGAGAATCTGTTGAAAGTGATCCATGTTGTGGAAGGCCTGCCCAAACAGAACACCTGAGGATGCTGAATGCGTACGGGCTGCAATCAACACAGACTGGCGACAGAATCGGCGACTGACAGTGTGAGAGCTGGGAGTTTATCTAGTGATTCCAAAATCTACTGTGTCTCAGAGTTTGATGCAGGACCTTGGCATGGAACGTGCCGTGGCAAAATTCCTTCCATGGCTTTTGCTACCAGAGCAGAAGGAACATCGCGCTGCAGTTACTAATGACTTGATTCAGCTGCTACCAATGAATGAGATTTCCTCAAGGAGGTCATGACTGGAGATGAATCGTGGGTCCATGGCTGTGATCTGGAAACAAAGGCGCAGTCATCCCAATGGGAGTTGCCTGGGTCTCCACGCCTGAAGACCTTGTAGGAACATCAAGACCATGTTAACTGTGCTTTTTGATTGGGAAGGTGTTGTCCGTCATGAGTACGCCCCTCCGGACCAAACAGTTAATGAGTACCACCTCAATGTTCATCAGTCGAGAGACGCAGTACGACAACAATGGCTGCGGTTATGGGCAACTAGTGATTGGCAGCTTCATCATGACACCGCTCCCATACACACATCGTGTCTCATGCAGAGTTTTTACGAAATATCAAATCACCCCGGTGACTCAGCCCCACTACAGCGCAGATTTGGTGCCCTGTGACTTCTGGCTTTTCCCCAAACTAAAATCACCCCTGAAAGGGACGAGATCTCAGACCATCGATGAGATTCAGGAAAATATGACAGGGTAGCTGATGGCAATTCCAACAAATGATTTTGCAGTTTTTGAACAGTGGAAGAGACACTGGGAGAACTGTGTGAGGTCCCAGACATTTACTTTGAAGGGGACTGAGGCGTCATTGTCCTATGTACAATGTTTCTTATATCTTATATCTTTTTCAGTAAATGTCTCTCTCTTTCATAGCCATGGCTGGATGCTTTCTGGACAGACCTCTGTACCACCCTGGCTCCAGCAGGCAGTTTCAGACATGAGTGTGTGCGTGGCCGGCTGCTCAGTGTGTTAGAGCACCGTCCTGGTACGCCATGGCCATGGTCTGATCCCAGATCAGAGCACATATGAGAACCAACCAATGAACGTATAAGTAAGTGGAACAACAAATCAACACCTTCCCTTCTGTCTCTGTCTGTCTCTCCCTTCCCCTTCCTCTCTCCCTCATATCCATAAAAATTTTTTTAAATTAAAAAAAAAAACCATGAACATGTTTCCTATACCTCTGGAAAAAGACTCTATTTTTATCCCCCCCTAACTTGGCCTTCATAGTATCTTGAATTTGTGTGTGAGTGCTTCTTCCCTGTCACCTCCTTTCTTCCTCAAGTCTGACTTCTCACAGAAAGTTGTTTAGGTCGCTTCTGAATGCACTGCTCAATATATCTGTAGCCTTAGATGATATATTTTAGAACTCTTTTTCATTATTTGTACTTGGTTCCTTTCAGAATCCCCTATCCAATTATATTCTTGGGTAGCTGTTCCTCTAGATTGTGCCTCTATACTTGTCCCACAGAGCTCACTGAGATCTTCTCTCTTGATACTCATTCCTTGAAAATATTATATTTACTTACATGGACACTATGGCAGCCAAATCTGCATCAACAGCCTTTATCTTCACTCTGATCAAGAGATATCTTTTTACTGGAATGCCCCTCACATACTTTCCAGTGTCCAAACCAGCATCCCTTTCAGCATTTCTGCTCACTGACTCATTCATTCATTGCTTAAATAAATATTCAGTGCCTGCCACGTGCCAGATATGTGTGCTAAGCGACAGGGCTAAAGGCTTAGCCAAACAGTGCACTGAATTAAGTGGGAGGAAATGCATTAGACAAATAATCACAAAAATAAATGTAAAAATGCAGCTTTGATAAATGCTAAGAAGGAAGGACACAGGGTGCTAAAAAAGCTGTTACGGGAAGTTTGATCATGATCCGGAAGTCTGGGAAAACTGATTAAGTTGTTCCATAATTATTCTAATTTCTTAGACCCTTTCTGTTTAAAAGTGTGATCTTGGGATCAGTAGTATTGGCAACACCTGGGCGGTACTCAGACCTGCAGAATCTCAGGTGTACTGGTTCTGAATCTGCACCTGAGCTCCATCCACGCGCATCCCGTGCCCACACAAGTTCGAGAGGCACCGTCCTAGGCTAGGTTCTATTTCCTATTCTATTCTAAGATACTTAATCTTTTTCTTGGAATGTTTGTTGAATTCTTTTACTCTAATCTAGAATTTTTATTCATCTATTCCTAGTCGGTGTACTTAATTTTAGCCCCTCTCTACCCTAATTCGCTTTGGTCACAGTTGGCCAGTGAACCAGAGGAGAACAGCGCTTTCTTTCGGTCTGTCTTCTGAGCCCGTGATAATCTACACAAGTTCAGATTTCTCTGCCTGGCTTTAAAAGCTCTTGATAATTCAGTTCTGCGCCATCTAATGTATGTATCATGTTTCCAAACTTCATCTGAGCACATTAAGCTCATTTATTCTTTCAAGAAAAATTTTTAAGCATATGAGAAAGTGTTAAAGTTGATAGAAGATATGACTGAATAAGAATATTCTTATTTTCTTACTGTTTGGTAAGAACTTCATATATACAGTAAGGATTTGGCCTTTTATTTGTTATGTATTTTGCAAATTTTTTGGTTTTTTAGCCCTTTAGTTTTTAGCAATTTTGCTTTCTTAAAAAAATTTTATGAAGTAAAATTGTTTTATACAGTAAATTAATTTGATTTTATGAAGTAAAATGAGTAAGCACTTAATTTTTTTTGCCCTTAGAAATCTTTGAAGTGTGTTCTGGTGGTTGGCCTGTCTTTACCATAGTCGATAGGGTGATGCCTATGACCACACTGTATATAATTGTCTTAAACTTCACACCAGTGTCTCTTTCATGTTGTCCTAATCTCAGAAATATCCCTAATGTCATTTTTCTTCTATTATACACATGTACAGCTAAATACAGCTCATGTAATTGCTTAATAAAAATAATATTAAGAGAACGAATTCTGTCTTACCTAATGTAGTTATCTTGAAAATCGACTTGGAGCCTTCCAGAAACTGGTGGCCTCTTACAGTTCTGACCCATGATTTGAATACAGGAAGCTGTAGTGCGTTGGCTGACTTGCTGCCGTCGCATCTCTCCGCGTGCCCTTGCTCTTTGCCAGTGACGTCGCTGGTACTTCCACATGGGGGTGGGGAACTGGACTCCTCTGCCTTGGCTTTAGGCTCAGCCACGTGTTTTGCTTGACCAGTGGGACGTTGGCAGACAGGATCCAAGCAGAGGCTTAACGCGCGCACGGGCCGTTGGGCCTGTCCGCTCGGTGTGGCCGTCCCTTTGCGCAGGACGAGCCCTGGCCGGCCTGTCGGCTGCAGGAGGAGCGGGAGCTGTGGAGCAGACCAGACCCCGCCTGCAGTGTGACTCCAAGACTAGAGTGGATCAATAGACGCAAGAGAAGGCAGAAAGGACCGTTATGTCAAGCTAGGCCACTGGGTTTGGCGGTGGGTCGTGACATACCAATGATACAAAAGTAGCTAACAGTACAAAAAATAAGGAAATAACGTTTTAAATAGGAACTCATTAATTTTCATTAAAAAAATCTGGGCCGCCTCATTGATTCCCTGAATGTCAGTCCACCCCCCAGTCCATCAGCTCCTTTTGTCCTGGCCCAGGAAAAAACAGATACCTCCCCTCTTCGCCGTCCATCCCGCGGCTGCTACTCGCATGACCTCCTGCCCGGACCCGTGCGGTGGCCTCTGAACTGGTCTGGTCGCTGCTGTTGTCCTTCTTCACCGAGCAGGTGTCAGCTCCTGGTAGCTCCCCTGCGTAAAACCTGGCCCTGGCCCCCAACACACCCTCACTGGGTTCTGAGTCGGTCAGGTCCTGCCCGCAGCTGCCTGTGTGGTGACTCGCTCCGGCATCACTCAGGTGTGTGTGTCAGCTTTGCGGTGACCGCCTCAGGCAGCTCCCCCTGCCCCCTGAGTCTATAGAAGACTTCCCACCTGGTCACTTTCTTGCGTTGCTTCATCACACTTTGTTTTGTTTCCTTATTTTCAGCGTCTTTCGCGACCTGGAATTATTTTCCATATTTGTTTAATTTGACTTCCCGCCTACTTACTGGAGTGAGTGGGCACTTGCCGTCTTGCGCCCTTTGTATGTCCAGGGTTTAGAATATAGTAGAGACCAAGCAACTACTTCTTGAATTAATGAACTATATTTGAATTTAAAACATTAGGATTTGTCACATTGATAATTTGCATTTTATCATTTAAAATTCCCATTGAGTTAGAAGAAAAAACTTTTGTAGCTTAAGTCTCAGTTAATAGGTTTGTTAAATTGCTTCTTTAGAGAGAGAAGCAGTTTGCAAACCCATGGACTTCACAGGAATCGAAAGGGCAAAACTAATGGCACCAAAGGGGAAGAAATGGTTGTAGGATACAATCCTGTGGGGCGTTAAATTGCTCCCGCCCCCATCATGCTTCAGTTATGCAGGGCAGTAATTAGACAGACATGCATGTACCCATTTTGCCACATTTGCTTTAAGTCTGGATTTTCTGTTTTAAAGAAAAATAATCTACCCTGGAGCCCTCCCAAGTGTCTCTTCCTGAGTCTGATGTGCTCACACCCTGTTTGAGACCCCTCCTAGGAAGTTCTGTCTGTGTAGTTTGAGAATCTATGCAGCTTGTCTGCATAGGGAGATGTGTGTGTTTACACACATACTGTGATCTGCTCTAGTTGTGTTCACTTTTGAATTCATATCAGCAGTTCTCAAACCATTTTATTCTAGGCTCTGTTTGTACTCTTAAAAATTATTTAGTACCTCAAAGACCTTTTGTTTATGTGGGTTATATCTATCAATATTTGCTTATTTGAAACTTAAGCAGGTAAATTTAGATGTGCATTAATATGTTTAATAATAATAAATATTATATTTTAATATAAATAACATTTTAATGAAAGAATAAATATATCATCCAAGACCCCCCAAAAGGAGTGGCATTGTTTTACTTTTTTGTTTTGCAAGTCTTTTTACTGTTAGGCCTAATAAAAGACAGCTGGGCCCCCGTATCTGCGCCTGCTACGGCCACTGGCATTCTGTGCTTGAGAGGGACCCACGTGAAAACGACGGACAACATCTAGTTTCCTGATGGCCCGGAAAGGGGCCGGGGGCAGGAGGCTCCCAGGCACCCCCCGGACCACACTCTGCGCACCACGTCTTTGCACCAGGGGGCGTGTGGGGCGGGCAGGGTTCTGCTATATTGTGTGACTGACACTGTTGTTAGTGTTTGCCTGCGTTGTTGCCTGTGGGTCTCCATGATTCCCTTTGACTGCCGTATCGTGTATGATTCCATGAGTTGTGCCATAATTCGGTTGTTGTTGCCACGTCGACACTCACTTAAGATGTCAAGTTTTTAACTGCGCGGCAGTGCCGCACAGAGCACACCTGGGTTCCTCGGGGCTTCACTCTCGGAGCAGCGAAACCTAGTTCCACGTTCCCACTTGCCAGTGAGATTTGGATGACAGGGCATGGACGTCCATCTTCAGCCCGAGACAGTGCCAGCCTCTCTTTGCAACCATGGCAGCTTGTCCTGTTGGGGTCGCGTGCCCTTGGGTTTCCGTGACTCTGCCCAGGTCATCCACACGTGCTCTGTTGTCAGGGTTTCTTGAGTTTTGTAAAGTGAATGTGAAATGGCATCTTATTATTTTAAATATCTTTGATCCTGTGGCCATTTCGTTTGTGAGAACTTTTGTGTTGAAGTGTGAAAAATGAACATAGTTAAAATGTATCAGTCCTTTTCTGCATGATGCCCTTTATGGTTGGCCTTCTTGGGTCTTAATGTTTTAAAGCATGTTTCCTACCTGATCCGGCAGCGTTTGTTGAAGGGCTAGCTCGTCCCCACTACTGGTTTGCAACACTAACACAGTGAGACACGCACACACGTGTGTGTGCATTTCTGAGTTCCGTATTCTGCTTTGCTTCATTCGCTCATTCATTGACTTATCAAATATATATTGGATACCAGGGATGCACCAGATGCCATTGTTAATAGTGGGATCTGTTAGCAAATAAAAGTGGTAAATGTCATCTGTTTATCTGTTAAAATTTGAGGGCTGGTAGAAAAATGAAAAGTTAGGAAGACACTGTCTAGCCTATCCCTTGGGAAGAAGTGAGTGTGGAAATGAACATGGCGGGGAGGCCAGGAGTGAGGTGCTGGGTGGGTCGGGGACAGTGGCTGCCATTTACAGAGCGGAGGTTAGGGTGCTTGGAAGGAAGCTTCTGACCAGAGCGTCCCAGCCCTGAGCTGGGAGCTGGATTACGTCCCCTGTGAAAACCCAGCGGCCTGGTGGGAGGGACAGGAGCGAGCGGGTGGGCAGCAGGAGACCAGAAGTGGTGTGGGGCGCACAGTGAGCGGGCTTGGAGGCTGGTGTCAGGACGTTCACTTTTATTTTTACTTTGAGAAGAGTGGGAAACATTAAGGCTTTTAAACAGAGGAGGGACCTCATCTGACCCGAGCTTGTAGGCTCACATGGGGATGGTGTGGGGGTCTGGGGCGCTGAGGAAGGAAGCCAGGTGGCCAGGAAGTGGTGGCGCAGCAGAGGGGGCCGAGACTGGGTGCTGGAGCTGGGAGGGGGGCGGAGGCAATGAGGAGTGTGGAAGTTAAAGTTCCCCTCTCTCCAGTAGTTTTTGATTGGGTGTCAGACAGTGTGTCACTGATGGTGGTGTCCCAGGTACGTCCTTCACCAGAGAAGGACGGCTCCCCTTTCCTCTGTGGGCAGCTGGGCAGCCAGGCCGGGGCGGGGCTTTTGCTCTCGTGCTGAGACCACGGGCTCATTGCCACCGTCTTGGCGGGTCCTTCTGAGCCTCTGACTGAGAGCTTGGAGGAGACGTTGATGACTCTTAGTCACATTTCGCTCTTTACTTCCTGTCCTGTATAGGTTCAAATTCTAACAGACCTTCTCTGGGGAGATGGGCTTTGTGTTTAAAGCAAGCTCCGCCCCCCCGCCCCCCAGGAGAATTCTGTCTCCAACATACGGACTGTGGGAGACTTCATGCTGCTCAGTCTCACCTGGCCTAGCTCCCCAACTTTTTAAAAGCACAGCCCAGAATTTAGCAAATGTACTTTGGGGAAAACCAACATTTGCTGGGGGCACCTCATATATATTTGTTGCCCTCTGCGCTAAAAGAGCTGTCACTGGCCTCCGAACACCGCACTGGTTTTCGTCCTTTGGTACTGGGCCTCAGGGCGGCCAGGCCTGATTCCTACTTTGGCCACAGGTACAAGCCCTGTGTCGCCTCCCAGGTCAGCAGATGACCCCTCCCGAGAAGAACTCAGCAGGCGCTTTTTGGGCTACTTGGTAAGAGCGCCCATCCTCTGGAGTTCTAATTCGCCTTGTTCTCTTGCTTCGGTAGCCCTCCCGTCGTTGAAAATCTAAAATTTGTGATTCGTCCGTCTTCTGCAGTCGTCGCAGTGGGAGTTCGGGGCTGCTGCCTCCTACTGCATTTTATCTGGCAGCGGAGTCCCTGTGAGGAAGATTTTCCTAGTTCCTTGCTGTTTTATTTGCTTGTTAAATAATTTTTTAATGGATTTTACTCCTCTGAACATCACAAATACATTTCCTTTAAATTCTTTGGCAGTTTTACAAGTCGCTGTCATTTGGATGCGAGTACATACTCTGATTGTGGGGTTTGCCGCGTGCCTTCGGCGCGTTATGAGCCCGTAATTGTTCTCACTCCCCTCTTTGGATCCCCTCTCCGTCACCATTTCTACCTCTTCCTTCTGCTCCACCTCCACCGCCGCCGCCCTCTCTGTGGCCTCGGATAGTGAAGGCGTGAAGCTCCTACTCTGAGGTGGCAGTTTCTGCAAGTTCAGTCACTAAGCCGTGATCTTGTCTGGTTCGGCTCCTGTCTCCGCTGGGGCTTGGGTCCTCCCTGCTGCTGCCCAAAGGCCTAACCCTCCGTGGCGGTCGAGCTGCCTTTTCTCTCTTTCTTCCAGCATGGAGCAGCGAGAGCCCCCTCCAGCCCCCAGTTTCAGACCCTGAGCCTGAGACCCGCTGTTAGAGGCAGGCGAACTCGGCCCTTTGACTCGTACCAGCCAGTCCCCAGGCGGCGGCTGCATGCTTTTTTGGCAGCCTAGAGTTTTAGGTTCACTTACAGAATTCTGCTTCTTCTCTGTTTCTTATACCTTGAAATGTTTATTTTATTTTTGGTTACATTTTTCTTTTTTTCTTTTTGTTTTCTTATTCCATATTTTCCAGCTGTATTTTAACAAAGAGGAAACAGTTCATAAAGGCGTGAAGTTACTACAACATCTTGGTCAAAAGTCCAGAGAGAAATTTTACCCTACATATTGGCCAAACTCCTGACCTGTTTTTAATTATACTTACTAGATTTTAAAAAAATGAATAAATACATAATATTTGATTCTTAACTGATTGGAGGTAGTAATTACACTTTTATTTTTTTACCCTCTTTAATTTAATTTATTGGATAGATAACTTTGTTCCTAAGAAAATATAGGGAAATAGCTTATGTCCATAGGCAAGTGAATGGATAAAGAAATGATGGCGTGTGTGCATACAATGGAGTACTACTCAGCCGTGAACAAGAAGGCAGCCCTCCCGTTTGTGATGTGATAGGCGTAAGAGGGCATTAGATAAATGAAATAAGACAGAGAAAGACAAATACATATGCTCTCACTTAGATGTGGAATCTAAGGCAAACTCATGTGGAGGGAGGTTAGATTTGTGGTTGTTTTGATGATAACTTTTACCAGATAATAGTGAGATTTCAGCCTCCAGAAATTCAACATGGGTAATCTGGTAATGTTACGTATAATTTAATTCTGAAAGTTCCTTAAATGTTCCTTAAATATTCTAGTGAATGTAGAAAAAACCAGATACTTATATTGAAAAGCATTAATTCTGAGGATACCCTTTTGGTCAGTCACCATTCATACTTTTGCTGTGTCTCGCACAATACAATAGGGTGAGTGAATAAAATGAAACGTGAGATCAGTCTTTGTGTACTGACAAGGTGTACCGGTGTATTGGGGAGAATCAACTAGAGACCCCCAACAGAGTGAATTCAGGACTGTAAATAACTCAACATTAATTATGTAGTAATTGTAGCAAAATTATTAGGAACACCTACCATCTACTAATTTGCTGGAATTTCAGTGTTGAGGCAAGTCACCTTTTTTTTTAATCCTCACCTGAGGAATGTGTAGTGATTTTAGAGAGAGGAGGGGAGAGGAAGAAAGAGGCAGAGGAGGGGAGATGAGAGAGAGAGAAAGGAAAACATCGATGTGAGAGAGAAACATTGATCTGTGGCCTCCTGTGTGTGACCCAACCCAGGATCGAACCCACAGCCTACCTATGTGTCCTGATCGGGAATCAAACCTGCAACCTTTTGGTAGACAGGACAGTGCTCCAACCAACCGAGCCACCTGGCCAGGGCACGGCAAGTGCCTTTTAGTACAGAATCTCTAGCAAACAAACGTGAGTGTTTAATACTTACAGGAAAGTAAAATTCGAAAAGTAACATTCAGTTAAAAGATCTTAAAATATATAATTTTGGTTTTTCCATGAGAATGTTTTCAGGTAATTTAAATGCTAAAAAAATTAGCCACTTGCTAATTTAGTCAGGTTGTTCAAAGAACTTTCTTGTTTAAATTGGACCTCAAGCTTCTATATAACTTTTGATATTTCCAGAAGCAGTTTAGCATAAAAAAAGAGGAGGAACTTTGAAACATCAGCATCCATTCCCACTCCTGCCCCTACTTGTTTCTTTGCGAGCTACTTCCCTTCATGCCTTCGTTTCTGCATCTGCGGAGTGGAAGTGATAAAGCGTTGCAGGGCTGTTGCGAGGGCGGCCCGCAGAGACCGCCCAGCACAGCGCCCCATTCTCAGGCGCTCAGCAAGCGCGGGGATGCCTGTGTCTGTTTCCCGCTTTTCTATTTTAAATATTTGGTTTCCAAAAGAAAATAAATGAACATACATTATACCCACATTTGATTTAGAAGACAGATGCATTATTACATCCCGCTAACGAATCCTTTGCCATCAGAAAGCCAAGTTTAACGCAGCGAAGAAAGTTCAGTCATTTTCAGACCTGTGTCTAGGCGCCTGATTTTGAGTGTTTAGGACTTGAGAATTTCGCTTTGTTACCAACTTCTGGAAGCGAAGCAGCTTGACTACATGCTTTCGAGTAGATGGGAACCAGCAATTTTGATTGCTGTGGTGTTGTAGGGTTATGAAGGAAGTTTCTGTGAACATTCACGTGCAGATTTTTATGGAGCCGTTCATTTCACTTCCCTGAGGTGAACGCCCAGAAGCAGGGTCATGGGGCCATGGGCAGGTGTACGTTTACCTTTTTCAGAAACTGCCGAACTCTTCCAAACTGGCCGTCCCTATGGAAATGGCAGCATCGTCGCCTCATGTCAGCGACAGCACTTGGTGTTTTCAGGGCTTTCATTTACTTCAGCAATTCTAACAGGCAGCTAGTGCTGTCTTCCTGTGGCGTTAATTTGCATTTCCCTAATGCATTAAGTACATGGTGAGAGAAGGGGAGCACAGACCAGGCAGAGGAAAACTGAATGAAAAGGCCCTTGTATAGTTGTATCATTAGAAGTCATTGAAAGAAGGCCACTACAACTAGAGGGACACTTTGAGAAGGGCGTCTTGCTGCAGTGGGCACTCTGGAGCGGAGCACTGGAGGGCATGTGGTTATTACCCTGGCCCAGGGGACAGGGGAGGGTAGTTTGGACTAGGGCAGTGGTGTCCAACCAGCATGCCACAAGAATTTTCAAAACTCAACTATGTAATACTTGACTGTTTAGTCAGGGGCATTGACCTCTGTTCCATTAGATTGTCAAATTAAAAAAAAAAGAAAAAGACAACGGCCAACACAATAACTAGCCAGTGTGAATGAATAAAAATTATACCAATTTTTTTTTTTGTCACCTTGGCAAAAACTTTTTCTGTGGTGTGCCGCAGAATTTTAGTAATTAGCTTATGTGTGCCACAAGATGAAAAAGGTTGAAAATTGCTGGCCTAGGGCAGTGATGTTACAGGCTGAGATGGGTTTGAGATTTTTATGAGGAAATGTTGACAGGACATGATGATAAAAGTGGATCTTGGTTGCTCGGGGACTGAAAGATGGAGAAGAGTTGGGAACAGGATGATCTGCACATTTCCGACAGTGACACCTAGACGGAGTTATGTCCTCTGTGCTGTATATTTCAGCACCTTATTCAGCACACAGCACGCAGTGAGTAAATTTTGTTGAAAAAGAATGAGCATTGTTTTAGCTATGGAAATGTTATATTCAATTGCAATATAAATTATACGAGTAGGAAGTACATTCGGTGCAATGATACCCAATTAATTTATTCTTTACATTGAAAGTTGAAAATTCATCTAATGGTTCCTAGACTATAGTTTATCTTTGTACAGACTTTCCAAATAAAATTTGTGAGACAAGCTAGTGTACAGTGTGATCATTTTGTAAGAGAGATGATGAAAAGCACTTCCTAACTTTTATAGAATCTTTGCTATTTTTCTTATTATTAAAATGGTCCCCAAATTTGTTTTCCCCACTTTGCAACACATTCTAGCTTTGTTATAAACAATTCAAGCTTTGTACCATTTCAAAAAATTAGAGAATATTGCAGTATTGTTTCCTCAAGTTCCTACTGCGCTTCCCCTTAACTTTGCTGAATTACTGAACACACACAAACTCACACCCTGGATTCGGGAAATGTTATTGGCAGTGCAGACTCTCTTGGACAAGTACTCCCCTTAAAGTAAGGAATCGAAACTACACAGTATTTTTATTCTAAAACTTGAATTCATTTTTAAAGCATATTCGTAACTGCTGATGCTCGCGTTTGAATCACAGAGGTTAACATCGTGGCCCACGACACTCACCCTGCGTCCGTGGATGTGCTTACAGGTGTGTTCTGCTCCCTCTGCTGGGAATGAAGCCTCCCCAGCAGAGCCTGTATCTGCTCGTGGATTCTGTCGACGAAGGCTGTAACGTCGCTGAAGGGGAACAGACGTCCGCCAGCTTGTCTGGGACTGTGGCAGAGCTCTTAGCTGGTCACCACGAGTTCTTCCCACCGTGGCTATTGCTTCTCTGTTCTGCCCGAAAACAGAGTAAGGCTGTTACTAAAATGTTTACCGGTAAGCATGTTCCTTCCAGCCGTCCTCAAACGGCTTTCGTTGATGAACTAGCCTGTGTGGTTCTTTCCCAGAGGAGAGTGTGCAGTGGGAACTCTGGCGGTTGCTTCTGTCGGCTCTTCTCAGCAGTGATTTTTAAAAGTCGTATTGAAAATAAGCCATAGAATGTTTTAAGCTCCTTTCACGTTACCTTTCTGAAGACTCTTTTCCCCACTTCCTCAGTAAAGGCTGGGAGTACCGCATGCCTTGGTAGCCGCTCTGCATCTGTGGGGATGCATTTACTGTGAATGACGTCACTGTCGGCCTACGGCATTTCTTCCGACTAGACTGAGCGTCTCGAGAGTACTGAAAACGCTTTCTAAAACTCAGTGGCAGTTAGCAGGCTGGCTTTCCTGGTGTGGGAGGAGAGGCAGAGGCAACACCTTTTCAGGGTACCTCTTGACATATATCCTTTCTTAAAACCCTTTCCTGATACGTGAAAGAACAGTCTATATAATGTATAAAAGTGCATGATCAGTTTTTTTTCCTGACTTTTTTCTCATTAACACAATAAAGTTGTGGTTACTCCTGTTAGATTCTGTAAAGCATTCTTTGTGCTTTATGAGATAAAAGGAGTGTAAACAGGACCACTCACAGGATTTATAGTGTAATTGGGGAGAAAATAATTATTGGTTAAGTAGCCATGTCAGTTTTAATTAGTTCTGTGCATTTTACAGTATAGTAAAACCTAATTAATTTGTATACTCTTTCTTAATAATGAAATCGAACATAAAAGTATTATTTTGTTAGCCCTGGCCCATGTGGCTAGATTGGTTGGAGTGTCATCCCGTGGACCAAAGGGTCGTGGGTTTGATTCTCAGTCAGAGCATGTACCCATGTTGCAGGTTTGAGCCTTGTTCAGGGCGTATATGAGAACACAACCATTCAATGTTTCTCTTTCACATCAGTGCTTTCTCTCTCTCTCTCTCTCTCTCTCCCCCCCCCCACCCCCGCCCCTGTCTCTTCCTCTCCCTCTAAAAGTGATGAAAATATGTCCTTAGGTGAGGATAAAAAGAAAATAATATCAAACTGTATGCTTTTGTTCCGTCTAGGAACATAGCTTATTTTTTCATTTATTCAGCTTTTCTTTTTAGAT
This sequence comes from Mormoops blainvillei, assembly GCA_004026545.1. Classification (NCBI taxonomy): domain Eukaryota; kingdom Metazoa; phylum Chordata; class Mammalia; order Chiroptera; family Mormoopidae; genus Mormoops; species Mormoops blainvillei. The sequence goes on along the minus strand of PVJD01002732.1, from coordinate 35,972 downwards.
TTGTCAATTTTTCATATATACGTCTTGCACATCTCTTCCTGCTTTCTGCTAATGTTTAAGTTGAAATGTGTGGGGTTTGAACTGAGATCGGTGCATTCAAACTGAAAACTGACGTGCCTACCCACAGGGCAGCAACACTAAGGGTTTTACTATGTCTAAATCAGGCTCATCTACCCTGTCTGAGTGTTCATCATTTTGTAAAGAGAATATCTTTCCTCATGTATACTGACCAAAAGCACTTTTGTTAACAGTGTCAGATTAATTTAGTGAAAAATCCTTTTGGCATTTGGTAGAAATTTGGCAAAATTCTTTTGGCAAAATTTGGCAGAATTTTGACTACATATGAAGGCATTATCATAGGTTACTAGCTACTGATACTTGTTATGGAACTAAAAGAAATAGCCCATTTGAAAATGTTTTGTGTATAAAACAATTAAACCTCAAAGATTTTTTAAGATTTTTATACATATTTCTATTATCTGATTCAGAAGTAATACATGCTCCATATATAGATAATGTTTTAAACAACAACATACTCAAATAAATAGCACATTATTTGGAGATAAAGTAATAATTAAACACTCTTGAACACTCTGGGTTGAATTCTGTGTATGTTATCCCACCTAGTTGAGATCATGCTTTATGTCAATTCAGATTCTGCTTTGTAAATTTAACATTTGTGTTTCAGTGTCACTGTATTCTTAATATCTATTTTAATGGATACATAATTCATTAGTATATCGGTATGCCAGAATTCACTTAACTTTCCTATTCTCGTGCTTTTAGGTTTTATTATAGCCTTACCCCCATAGAGTCTTCAGATAACAAATAACTGAGTGAGCATTGCTTTGTAAATATTGGTGCGGGTCCTGGCATGCTGTCACTCTGCTGTCACCGGCATTGAGCAGCCTCACATTCTGACAAATGTTTTAAGACAGAATACAAAAGTGGTCAAACATTTTAGTAAATCATATTTACCTTCCCCTAAAATTTTTGAGCATTTTTCAGCCTTATAAATACATTAATTTAAAGTGTTTTGATAGCAGTGTATTAAATGGTGCACGTTCATGAGAAGGGAATTACGTGTAAAATGGTCAGAAGTCACACTGTAAAAAAAGCAGTTATTTTCGGTAAGTCTAACTCAAGATATTGAAATTGTTGATTAATAAATATTCTTAGTTCTGTATTAAGGAACAGATAGATAACTATCATTAATGATGAACACAATAATTAAGTCTACGTAAATACATATTATTAGTATATTTAGATTTGGAAGTGCAGTTTAATTGCAAACATTTTATGTCTATACTTTGTAAAATTTTCTCTGCATTCTTGTAGAATCAGTCCTGTGGCCCCGCCCAGTACCACTCTCCCCTGTCACGCACTTGCATTCTCTTTAATGACTTTCTCTGCCCATTCCCATCTTAAAGAAAAGAGCGAACTTCAAAGTCAAAACAGTCAGAATCCTGGATCTGTGATTTACCGGCCCTGCTACTTTGGGCAATTAAACTGACCTTTTTAAGCTTTGGCTTCTTTATTTTTAAAGTAGGGAAACTTACCTCACAGGCTTGACATAACAAGAAGTTAGGTATGATAAGTACTTGAAGTGCTGCTTCAAAACTAGTTGACTCAGTAATAGTTATTCTCTTTTGTTTGGTCCTTGAGAACTGAACTGTTACTGTGGCGGTTTAGCCTAGATTCTGTCTTAATTATCTCAAGTTTCAGTCATGATATCTTAGTTAAGCAGGTTTAAATTATAGATATTTATTCACAATAGTTACTGTAATCTTTCGTGTAAATCAGTCACTATCTACAAAATCACTTTGGAAGCTTTGAAACACTGTAATATGTAAGGTAATTATTATTTTAAAAAATTTTTTATTAAAAACATTCCAGGTGTTTTCCACCTTAATTGTTCTAGTGACTTTATAAAGCCAAGAGCAAATGAACACACAGAGAAAGTTTTCAAGGCAAGTTATTGCACCTTATGTCACTGGTAAATATAGGTTAATACAAGTTTCTGTGAATGTTTTAAACTCTCCTTAGATCAAGACTGTCTTTTTTAATCATTAAAATGTATCTTGAAATTAATTCTATTGAAAATCTATTATCTGTATAATTAATTAATACTCAGTGTTATGTATGTGTATGTGATTACAGATTCCACTTTTGTACAGGTTTAGAGCCGTGCAAGTTTGTTATCTCCTTATATGTCACTCTAGCAGGTGGTGTTTTCAGTCAATTTATCTAGTTCATGTAAGTACTTCAAGCTCAGTATCACAAAACTGAATTGATGAGCGTTTTCTCCAAACCTAGTATTCATCCTTCAGTGATCTCGTTTTCTATCCGGCTCCGTGAAGCCAGAAGCCAACGTCAACTTTGACCCCTCCCCTTGCCTCTTCCGTGCTCGCTCGGCCCCGTGCGCTCTGGGTCTTGCTACTAACCCCAGATTCAGGTTTTCTTTCCTCGGCGCTGCTGCGGCTGTCCAGGCCCTTCGTGGTTCTGATCCAGACTGGCTCACGGGCTCTTCTAGCAAGTCTCGCCCGCATTTTGACTTAAGCCTTTCAGTGACGTTAGACCTGTCTTTCACAGTGCAAATCTGGTCACGCATTCCCATGTTCAAAATTCCATACTGATGTATCATCACAAAATAAAACCTCATCTCCTCACAGAACCTGACATACAATGGGTGATATACAGGGTCCGGCACACGTGACGCCCCCTTTTATTACAAAAACCTTTTATTACAAAATCGTAAGTGTGTAATTCTGTAACATAACAATATCACACTCAAGCACAGCATAGGGCATTTTAGGTGAAATGTTCAAATTAAAAGTCTAAATTATTACACCCATATTGTTACCCTACCAGCCACACTCAAGCAGGCGTTACTTCTGCTGGCCCCTGTGGATATATGTACTTGTTTTACTGAGCTGGGTAGGAGTGTCTCACCCAGTATTAATTGACCCTTACTAATCTTTGCTGAGTTTCTAGAGTTACGTCTCTTAAGGGAGTTCATTCATTCAGTAGTTCTTTCTTCTGTAAGGTGAAAACACACTTGCCTAATAAATTCATACCTATAAACCAGGGTAGCATCTCCTTCTGGAAGTGAAATTGCAGTTCCCTTTAAAGAACTGAAAAGTGAGTTTCAAATAGCTTTAACTAGAATGTTTTCATGTTGGTGTTTATTCAAGAAGGGTGCTATATTTTTATTGTGCTGACATTTTGTTAGCATAGTTTGACCAAGTTGCATCTTAAGGTTCAGGTTATTTTTTAATGGTCTGACATTTAATTATTTTAATTTGATAACATGTAAAGTAATGTTATTCAAAGGCTGTTACAGGTGATATTCTAATTGGATATGAATATTCAGTCCCCTGATTAAAGCTAGTATACATTTAGTTATGAAGATGGAAATATATACATTTTTCATATGAAAAACATCAGCTGTAAAGACAGATCTTATTTGTTATGTTTCTTGCGGCTTTTTTCCTAATCTCTTTAAGAGTTCAGAAAATCTTAACATACCTGTTTGGATGTGCACGTGGGGCTGTCAGATGCTCTTCATTGAAGCTGAGGGCAGTGCAGAACCACCGAAGTGAGTTCCACTTGCAGGCGGGAAATTGGAATCCTTTATCTGCCATCAAGGTGTCTTTATAGAAGGAAAATAAAACCGTTTTATATACTAATAGGTATCCATTTATTAGTATTAGTTGATTTGTTATTGGCTGATTTGCTTATTGATGACATATTGAGGACATTCTCTCTGACTGTATGATGACGTCTATCATCATTTTCAGAGGATGACATCTACTTTTTGTCTCTCTAGGTTTTCGAAAGATAAGTCTAGACGACCTTCGGAAGGCGTACATTGTTAAGGACGTTCAGCAGTACATCCTCCATCGCCTGGACCAAGAAGAAGCTCTGCGACAGCACCTCACGAAGGAGACGGCGGAGATGCTGAATCAGCTGCACATCAAAAGCAGCGGGTGCTTTCTTTATCTAGAACGGGTTCTGGATGGAGTTGTAGAAAACTTCATTATGTTACGAGAGATCCGTGACATCCCGGGAACTCTAAATGGTCTGTATCTTTGGCTGTGTCAGAGACTCTTTGTGAGAAAGCAGTTTGCAAAAGTTCAGCCTATTCTGAATGTGATTCTCGCAGCCTGCCGACCCTTGACCATAACGGAATTATATCATGCAGTGTGGACCAAAAATATGTCACTAACCCTGGAGGACTTTCAACGCAAGTTAGACGTCCTCTCCAAACTTCTTGTTGATGGACTAGGAAATACTAAAATACTGTTTCACTATAGTTTTGCAGAGTGGCTTCTGGATGTGAAACACTGCACTCAGAAGTATTTATGTAACGCAGCAGAAGGACACAGGATGTTGGCTATGAGTTATACCTGTCAAGCCAAGAATTTAACACCATTGGAAGCACAAGAATTTGCATTGCATTTAATTAATTCAAACTTACAGCTGGAAACAGCTGAGCTAGCTCTGTGGATGATATGGAACGGTACCCCCGTCAGAGACTCCCTGTCAACGGTAATACCCAAGGAACAAGAAGTGCTGCAGCTGCTGGTCAAAGCTGGTGCTCACGTGAACAGTGAAGACGACCGCGCCTCATGCATAGTCCGTCAAGCCTTAGAAAGAGAGGATTCCATCCGGACCTTACTGGACAACGGAGCCTCAGTGAATCAGTGTGACTCCAATGGGAGAACATTATTGGCTAATGCTGCGTACAGTGGCAATCTTGATGTGGTCAATTTACTTGTCTCTAGGGGAGCAGATTTAGAGATTGAAGATGCTCACGGACATACACCACTCACCCTCGCTGCTAGACAAGGACATACCAAGGTGGTTAATTGTTTGATTGGGTGTGGAGCAAATATTAACCACACTGATCAGGACGGCTGGACAGCATTAAGGTCTGCTGCTTGGGGGGGCCACACTGAGGTGGTTTCTGCGCTGCTTTATGCTGGCGTCAAAGTGGACTGTGCAGATGCCGACAGCCGGACCGCTTTGCGGGCAGCTGCCTGGGGCGGACACGAGGACATTGTACTGAATCTGCTGCAACACGGTGCTGAAGTCAACAAAGCTGATAATGAGGGCAGGACTGCTCTGATCGCAGCAGCATACATGGGACACAGAGAGATCGTGGAGCACCTTCTGGACCACGGAGCGGAAGTGAACCACGAGGACGTTGATGGCAGGACTGCGCTCTCTGTAGCTGCACTTTGTGTGCCTGCCAGTAAAGGGCACGCATCAGTTGTCAGCCTTCTGATCGACCGAGGTGCTGAAGTAGATCACTGTGATAAAGACGGCATGACTCCACTGCTGGTGGCCGCCTATGAAGGACATGTCGATGTGGTTGACTTGCTTCTGGAGGGGGGAGCAGACGTGGACCACACAGACAACAATGGTCGTACACCCCTCTTGGCAGCCGCTTCTATGGGCCATGCCTCGGTTGTGAACACGCTTTTGTTTTGGGGTGCGGCCGTGGACAGCATTGATAGTGAGGGGAGGACAGTCCTCAGCATAGCCTCAGCCCAAGGGAATGTTGAGGTGGTACGTACTCTACTGGACAGAGGGTTAGACGAAAATCACCGAGATGATGCCGGATGGACACCTTTGCACATGGCAGCTTTCGAAGGTCACAGATTAATATGTGAAGCGCTTATTGAACAAGGTGCTAGAACAAACGAGATTGATAATGATGGACGAATACCTTTCATATTAGCTTCACAAGAAGGTCATTATGATTGTGTTCAGATATTATTAGAAAATAAGTCCAACATTGATCAAAGAGGCTATGATGGTAGAAATGCACTGCGGGTCGCTGCCTTGGAAGGACACAGGGACATTGTTGAATTACTTTTTAGCCATGGAGCTGACGTTAATTACAAAGATGCTGATGGTAGGCCTACCCTTTATATTTTGGCCTTAGAAAACCAACTTACAATGGCTGAATATTTTTTAGAAAATGGTGCAAACGTAGAAACAAGTGATGCTGAAGGAAGGACGGCACTTCACGTTTCCTGCTGGCAAGGCCACCTGGAAATGGCACAGGTGCTGATAACGTACCACGCCGACGTCAACGCGGCCGACAATGAGAAGCGCTCTGCCCTGCAGTCTGCAGCCTGGCAGGGCCACGTGAAAGTGGTGCAGCTGCTGATCGAGCACGGTGCCGTGGTCGACCACACTTGTAACCAGGGTGCCACTGCACTCTGCATTGCGGCCCAGGAGGGGCACATTGACGCTGTGCAGGTGCTCCTGGAGCATGGTGCTGACCCCAACCACGCAGACCAGTTCGGACGCACTGCTATGCGTGTTGCAGCCAAAAACGGACACTCTCAGATAATTAAATTATTAGAAAAATATGGTGCATCTAGTTTGAATGGCTGTTCCCCATCTCCTGTTCACACAATGGAGCAAAAGCCTCTACAGTCGGTGACTTCAAAAATGCAGTCGTTAACGATTAAATCGAACAGCTCTGGCAGCACTGGTGGAGGGGACGTGCAGCCTCCACTGCGCGGTTTACCGAATGGGCCGGCACATGCGTTCAGCTCTCCTTCAGAATCGCCAGATTCTACAGTTGATCGGCAGAAGTCGTCATTGTCAAATAATTCCCTGAAAAGCTCAAAAAATTCCTCTTTGAGAACGACTTCATCGACAGCAACAGCTCAGACCGTGCCCATTGACAGTTTCCATAATTTGTCATTTACGGAACAGATTCAGCAGCACTCCCTGCCCCGCAGCAGAAGTCGACAGTCGATTGTGTCCCCGTCCTCCACAACACAGTCCCTGGGACAGAGCCACCATTCACCGAGTAGTGAATTTGAGTGGAGTCAAGTAAAACCCAGTTTGAAATCAACTAAAACAAATAAAGGGGGGAAATCAGAAAATTCCAGCAAATCTGGGTCAGCTGGGAAAAAAGCTAAACAAAATAATTCTTCACAGCCAAAGGTTTTAGAATATGAAATGACTCAGTTTGATGCAAGAGGGCCTGCGGCCAAATCCGGGTCCAGTGCACCCCCCAAGCAAGCGCCCGCAGAACCTCAGTGCAAAATTATGATACCATCAGCTCAGCAGGAGATTGGTCGATCTCAGCAGCAATTTCTCATTCACCAACAAAGTGGGGAACAAAAGAAGAGAAATGGGATAATGACAAATCCAAATTACCATCTCCAGAGCAACCAGGTCTTCCTGGGGAGGGTTTCAGTCCCACGAACAATACAAGACAGAGGGCATCAGGAAGTGTTGGAAGGGTACCCTTCATCAGAGACGGAATTAAGCCTTAAACAAGCCCTGAAGCTTCAGATCGATGGTTCTGACCCTAGCTTCAGCTACAAAAAGGAAACGCCATTGTAACAGGTAACATTTCATCCACATAAAGAATAAATTGCCCAAAGGCTAGTTCCCTCTCAGGAATTAGAACTCCCTCACCTCGAGCACTCCCTTTCCCCTTTTCTGCTTTTGTTGTCCAAAGTGCTTACTGTTTCACTTATTTTATGCTTTATTTATTATTATGTTTATTATTTGTCCCCTTCCAACTGAAATGGAATCTTCGTGAGGGTAGGGATTTTTATGTTTTGTTCTCTCCTGTACTTGGGATACTGCTTGGATCTATAGTAGTTTCTCAGTAAAAATGTGTTGAATGAATGAATGAATGTACTATTTATGGATCTCAGATTAAGAATTCCTTCTATACATTTTCCCCGTTAAAAGTTCTTTGATGATAATGGAAGAGCTGTTTCTGTACACTCACTTCTTGGTCTGAATACAATAGTGTATGCAGTGCTGAGTAGATTGATAGTACCTGTTAATTTCCTAACCTTTCACCCTAGAAATCAAAGATTTAATCCGCAAATGGTAATTTTCTGTAGGACAGATTCTTAAGACTCTTCTAAGTAAACTGCACCCACCAAGCACAGGTGTGGAAAGCTGATGAATGGATATATTGATAGGAGAGTTTTTAGGGGCTCCTATATTTAGACATAATTAAATGTTAAAACCTCAAAAATAAAGTCGTTTATTAAATAACACCTCAATAGTTGCTTCATTAGTTAGGTAGGGGAAGTAAATGGGAAAATATGCACAGAATTTTCTATTATCTGTGCTTTTTTAGAAGCACATTTCTGATATTGGCAATAAATCAAGTAGTTCATTGGGCATCTCTCCTAACTTTGACGATGAGTATGTTTATCCCACTTTGCTTAATCATTTTTACCCTCGAACAAGATTGTACTCTCTTCTTCTAGCAAACGCAAAGCTCTTTCTTATGCTTCTTTTGTCTTTGGAGATATATTTTAGGTGACAAATTAGCATAAATAATTTCCTATACCTTCTGATAACAGACACCCTTCAATGTGGCCAAATCCCATTCAAAAATAATGTGTACAAGGTGGTTAGTTCATTCTCCAATGTGATTTATTTAAAAAATATTTTGTTCTATGCTCCCACTCTCCAACTCATGATATTTTTTGTAAAGGCAAAGTAAAACTATGCACATCAAACAGCAAAACACATGAGTTAAGGTAAGGATGTTGTGGAATCTTTAAAAACGACTTAGAAGTTAAATAATGAATCTCTAATAGTCTACTCTGTGCTTTACATAGTAAGTATATATTATATGTGGTCTTAAAACTATATATAGTCATATAATAAGTATAATGCAGAAATTAATATATTTTTTAACTTTTACATTAGTTTCCTATTCTGTGAAACAGAAGACATTGTGATTGGAGTGGTTCTTCAGCTACTGGGTGAAAACATGAAACGCCTGTTGATTGCCGAACGAAAATGAAGACTGTGACCCGCAGTTAGCGCAGTCACCTTGATCACTGTCGTGTGCCTAGCTAGTAAGGCTGCCTTCTCAGTGTCCCTCTTGTGCTTCAAAAATGTCATTTCGTGTGCTTTGTATTCATTACACAAGAATGAGCACTTTTTTTTTAAGTGCAGATATATACTGCAGTTCCCCGATAAAAGCTAAAAGAACTTTAAGTATTTTAAGTTAAGATTTGATAAATGTGCATGTGCCATGATCAAATATAGATGAAAAGGCAGTGTTCCTTGTATTTATTTTTTCTTTTTGTGGCAAATGAAACATAAGCCTACTGTTTCGGTCACATCTGCATTGCTGTAGTGTATGGCTTGTTTCTTGTATCTTTAAAAATGTCACTCAATAAAATAAATCATGCAACTATTTATACTTGCTACACCTTCAGCATTGGTTAAAATGAGTTTCTATTTAATGACACACTGAGGTGAAGAAAATGGTTTCCTCGTAGATTTAAAAATAATCTCTAGTCTTTTAGGGAGCTGCTCTAAGTAGTTTAAATTTGGATTTCCCAGGAAGTAGAGTCCCCCTAACTTCTGACTGACAGTGTCAAAAAGAAAAAAACGACTAGGCAGAACGAAGTTCTGTTTCATTCACTGGGTGCGAGTTCGCCTTCCACTCACTCATCACTCCACCTCCAAGTAGACAGATGGCCACTCCCGAGGCCTGGCACTGCTCAGGGCAGGGCAGGGCCAGGCCAGTGGTGTGTGTGTAGAAGGAGGGTCACCTGTCTCTGAGGGTAGATCTTTGATCCCCGAGCCATTCACTGACTACCCTCATCTCTTCCATCGAGCTGAACACGCTGTAATTTGCCAGCGTGGGCTTTAACGCTGGCTTCTCTCTCCGTTGCCTCTAGTTTGTAAATCACTGCACAATGAAAATAAGCCCCTACTCAAAGTCAGTTGGATCAATTTCAGTGGTTAGTTGGATGAACGTTCTTGATGAGTATAATTCACGCTGTCCTTCACAGATGACACCACTAACCTGTCAGGCATAGCACATATGTATTTTTTTTGGTATTTGATAAACAATAAGCTTTGTCCACATACTCTTTCCTGTTTTCTTCTTTGGACGACTGCCTGTGGAATGACTGCCAGGGTTGAGGGTGAGATCCGTGGCCAAGGAAAACCCAGCTGACTGGCCCCGAGGAGCACGTGACCCACGGCCTTGGCCTCCTAATTAGACTCTAATGCAGCGGAACCTGCTTAGGTGGGTGTGTGCATGTCTGGAAAGGCTAGAATGCACTTAGGAGCCAAAGGGTATGAGTTTGATCTTTTCATGAGCCCTGAAAATCTTACAAAATCCAGAAATTCTGTTCTTTCCATGTACTGTTGATAAGGAGGAGGAATGAGGAAAGAGAATTTGGAGATTCAGCACAAAACCACTGCAACTACGGGAAGGAATATTTAGAAAATGTTTTGGTTAACAGAGGTCAGTAATGTCATCTTAGACGAAGGATATACATGTAATGCGTTGTTCACAGAAACAAACGTGTACTTGGTTGTGATAACTGGTTCACTTGGATCTTCGTGTAAGGCTTTCAGTTTTTGCTTTTGTTGTTTAAAGTCAGCAGAAATTTTGTTTATGTCATCAAGTCATAGTCAGGACTAGGAGATGCGTTATTAAGTTTGGTCACTCTTAAGGTGACATGGCAATATGGAGAACTCGAATGTGAATGTTTCAAGTATTGAATTTTTGTCCCTATGGGACATTTATTAATACACTTAATAGGACTCTTGCAAAGTAGCCTTAAAAGTGTTAATGATTCTTTTAATAAATATGAACACATACTGTTATAAGAACCAATCTTAACTCATATCTCAAATACAGTACATTTACATTACTGTAGGAGATGAAGCTCTAATTTCTTACTAGGTGTATTTTTTTTTAGAGAACCCTGAAAGCTGCCAGTTTTTCTATTAACCTTGAATTATTGGAATTGTATTTATTTAATTTTATTGTTTTTTTTTTGTTTTTTTTGTTTTTTTTTTTACAAAAATGCACCTTGTGGCCAAAGGGCAAAGATATGACTCATTACAGAAGGGATTTATGTTTTTCAAAAAGCTAAATGTTTTCATATCCACATTATAATAAAGACTTGAAACAGTTGGTAGGAAGAGAACCTGCTGGAAAAGTAAGATTTTCAAAAGTAAGTATTCCTCTGAATGTTTTTATATTATGTTTTGGAATAGGAAAAAAAAGGCTTTTCGTTAGGCTAAAGATGATAGGCTACCAAGATGCCCTCCTTTGCTGATTTCTTTCTGTGGGGGACTTAATACCATGATTGAAAATGGCTTTCAATCCATCAAGGAGAGTAAAGATAGTCCCCCAAATATAACTCCAAAAAAGCTATTTTAAAAATTAGAATGGTTAGATTTTGTGAATTGTTTGATGCCACTAGACACCCCTGAGATGCCATGTGCGCATAACATTTTTGTGATGTCCCATCTCTGTCCGTCCCTGAGAGTCATGAGCTGGCGAACAGGGAGGTGGTACAGAACCCAGCGACGAGGAGTGAAAGCCTGAGTGCTGGTAGGGCAGCTCCAAGCAGAGCCCGCGTGCACTGCGTGACACAGCGGCATGCTCTGTCCCCCCTGCCCCACACCGCCCCCTCCCTGGGACCCTCACCGAAAGCCATTCCCACATGGAAGGCAGGAGCACACACCTCTCAGTACTGTCTGGCTTGCGAATGTGTGTTTCCCTCATGTCCTCCACTGATGTCTCAGCAAGTGTAGATGCCAACAAATGCTTTCTTTTTACTTTTCTGTTGGTTTGGGGTATGTAAATAGCCTAAAATGTACATTGAACTTCACATTGTAAAAGTTTTATTTTATTCCTTGTATTATATTAAGCAAAATCCCTATGTATATGAAAGCATAATAAATATATTTGCTTTACAGAGGATATCTTGTTTTATTCTTGAACCAACAGAACGTGCACGACATGGTTACAGTAAAACAGCTAACAGGTTTGCATTATTAACTTATTTTCAATAAATACCAAGCAAATGAATTTGGAACCATTTTATAAATTAAAAAGAAATGAGATATGGTAACTTTGCAAAAGAAGGCAGAAAAAAAGATCTAGCTTATAAACCTTCCCGAAGCTCCTTCCTGAAGTTTATTTGTTTTCCTGACTGATCTAGTGCACTCTGTCTCACCCTGGTAGGTGCCACGCCTTTGAAACTGCAGGAATCCCATGGGTTGTGTGAACGTGTGCTCCTTGACCATCTGGGTACTGTGACCATCTAGCGTTTCATACTTTAGAGTTTTATTGCAAACATAGTCATTCATTTTCCAAATAAATTTTTACATACTCTTCACTCAGTAAACTTGAGTCACTTCTTCATGTGTGTGTATATATTCTATTGCTACTCCAAAGAGAGGTTTCTAGAAAAGCCATGATGGTATTTTCTGTTAGGTAATTTTATGATAATTACAGGGTTCTGCAGTAATTACCCTATATCTTTACAAATTTGTTGCATTAATAGAAACCTTATTCTAAAAGTTTTTAACGTTTAAACACAAATGGGTGCTTTACATAGAAGAATTTTAAAACAGACTGGTTGACTAAATAAACATGGAATTTTCTAGCTGGTGGTCCAAAGAAATACGCCAGGAGAACTTGGCAATGACTAATGTTTTCACTCCTTTGCCCTGGTAGTTGGAAGGATTCCAACTAATAGTAGTGAGATACACACTGAGGGCTTAAGTTCCTGAATTTCTGGGGAAATTTCAGTAATCATGTAAATATATGCACTAATCTTATTTTTAAGAGAAGGCCTCTGCTTGGCCTATCTTACTGTGAGAGTAAAATTTAAATGATCCAAATTAAAATGGAGTCATTTGAAATTTACCATGTGTTTTGGTTTCTACCTTTTTTTTTTTTTAGTTTTATTTTTCAATTACAATTTGCATTCAATACAATTTTGAATTAGTTTCAGGTGTACAGCACCTATGGTAACACAATCATATGTTTTACGAAGTGATTTGCCTGATAGTTCAAGTACACACCTGACACCATTCATAGTTATTACATTATTAACTATATTTCCCATGCTGTAGTTTACATTCCTATGACTAAACTGATAGCTTTGTTCTTCTCAACACTTCATCTATTTCACCCAGCCCTGCAACCTCCTCCCCTCTGGGACCCATTGCTCTGTTGTTCTCTGTGTCTATGAATCTGTTTCCATTTTGTTTGCTCCTTTATTTTGGTCTTTAGATTCCACATTATCAGTGAAATCATATGGTATTTGCCTTTGTCTGCCTTCTTTCACTTAGCATAATACCGCCTACGTCCGTGCTGTCACAAAGGGTAAGATTTCATTCTTTTTTGTGGCCGAGTAGCATTCCACTGTATATATGTACCAGGGCTTTTATTGACTTGTCTGCTGATGGATACTTGTACAACTCAGCACCAGAAAAAAAAAAAAAAATCCAATTAAAAAGTAGGCAGAGGACCTGAATAGATACTTTTCCAAGTAGGGTATTCAGATGGCCAGTAGACATGAAAACATGCTTAAGGTCACCAATCATCAGAAATGCAAATTAAAACACAATGCGTATCACCTGTCAGAATGGCTCTCATCAATAAATCAAGTGCTGGCGAGGATGTAGAGATGGAAGCCCTCGTGCACTGTCGGTGGGAACGCAGACGGGTGCGGCCCCTGTGGAAAACAACATAGAGGGTACTCAGAAAATTAAAACGGAGTTGCTTTGTGGCCCAGCGATTCCACTTCTGGCTATATATCCAAAGAAACCCAAAGCAATAATTCACTGCAGCATTATTTAAAATAGCCAAGGTAGGTTTCTACTCTTTAAATACACATTGTCATTACCACACTGGCAAAATTAGCTAAGTTCTGAGAACATTTCTTTAAAAACATATTTATAACATTTAGAATAAGCCCCACTGTGTATTTGCAGCTTTTACCTGTTCTTTGTCTACATACGTGAAAACTGATATAATGGTATGTCCCAAAAGAACTGATGCTATATTTTTAATGACTGTCTGGTACTCTCATTTCATTTATAAACTTATGGGGAACTATGACATACATACAGGAAAATAAATCCTAAGCGACTGTCCAATAAATTTTTATAAATTCAACACACTTGATGAACCATAACCGCGATCAAGGCATAGGCCATAACCACAGTCAGAAACCTCTCTTGCCGTCTCCCAGACATTGCTCCCGGCAAAGAAAACCTGTTCTGACTTTCATCACCATAGACTAGTACTGACTATATTAAACTTCACATAAATTGAATCAAACAGTATGTCCCTCTTGTGACCATTCTTAACATTAACTTTGCGAAATTTACCCACACTATGTAACAGTGATCTGCCCTTTTTCATTGCTGTATAATATTTGTCCTTTAAAATTATATAGTATTCCACTGTGTGAATACTTTAAAAAACCGATGTTAACTACTAGTGAACATTAGGACTGTTTCCAGTTTTTGGCTCTTAATACTGCAGGCAACATTTTTGTCCATATTTCTGGTGCCATAGCATACATTTCTTCTTAATAATATGAGTGAAAGTGCTGGGCCTTAGGACATGAGTGTGATCAGCTTTAAAAAAGAATATCAGTTGCCCAGGTGCTCGTATCAGCTTTGTTCACGCCAGCCAGACGAGAGTCTCGGCGCTCTGCGTCTCTGCCAACATTTCCTCACTTTGCACTGGTTAGTTCTTTTTTCTTTTTGTAATTCTGTTTCGTTGTGTACTTTTTGAATTTGCATTTTTGAGATGACTAATGAAATTAGGCACTTTTACATAAGACTTTTGTCTGTTTTTATATTCTGTCTTGTGAAGAAATTTGTCCTTTCCCCTCTTTGGTTTCTTGTTTTGTAGACATTCATGTACAGTTTGGATATCGGTCCTTTTTATAATAGATATGGCCCAAATATCTTCGCAGGTTCTGTGCTTTGTCTTTCACTCTCACAGTGGTATGTCTGCATAGCGGATCTTACTTAATGAAATATTCTTTTTTAGTAATTTAGTAATTTTAGTAGTTTAGTAACGCCTTTTTGCGTCCTGTTGTATAAATATTTGCCTATCCCAAGGTCATGATGGCAATTCCTTTGTTTTCTTCTAATGTCTGTTGTTTTACCTTGATTAATTACCAAATTAACCCAGCATTATCTATTTATCAGCGTATTTTAGTATCATCTTTGTCTTAAACCAGGTACCCTTATGTGGGTGTGTTCCTGTCCATCCTTGAGCCAATATCAGACCCATTAAATCGCTGTGGCTTTATGATAAGTTTCAGTTCCTGGGAGCGTGGATCATCTGACTTGTTTCCTCAGGGTGCCTTGGCTCTTCGCATTCTGAATTGCCGCAGAACGTTTTCAATCATCTTCTCAATTTCATTTTAAAAAAAACTTGCCAAGATTTTGTTTGAGATTACATTGAATCTACAGATCAATTTGGAGTTGGGTGAATTGATTTGTTCATACCTTTAGTCTTCCAGTCAATGAACTTGCTATATCTCTCATTTATTTAGATCTAATTTATTTGCAGTAATGTTCCTCATTTTTCTGTGTAGAGGTAGATACAGAAATTAAATATATTCCTGGGTAATTTGTTTTTTATTGATGCTGTTGTAAATGGTATTTTTATTTCATTTTCTATGTGTTGCTGTAGAGAGAAATAGTTTTCTCAGTATATTGATCATTTATTCAGAAGTCTTGCTAAATTTATTTTTAAGTGAGGTATTTTACACAATAAAATTTACGTTTTAAAGGACCGTCTGATGAGTTCTGACAAATATACAACATAAACAGCACTTCAGTTGAGATATACCACAACACCTGCATCGCCTTACCATGTTTCTTCGTACCCCTTTAAAATCAGTTCCCCCCTCTCACCCCAGCTTCTGGCAACCACTAGTCTTGATTTCTTGACAGTTGTTGTCGGTGGAAAACAGGCTCTTCCACAGGACTGTGAGGACAGCGTTCCGTGGACCTTGCGTGGGGGACTGTGGTGTGGCAAAATGGCTTATTTGTGTGAAAGGCTGCCCCTGGAAGTCCAATCATGTCCTCAGGCCCCAGTAGCTGCCAGACCCACGTGGGCGCGGGGTCCTAGGTGAGAGAGCTTGCGAACAAACTGGGCAAGTGCAGGCCACGAGCAGGAGAGACAGAGAGAGCACGTCTTTGTTCCCATGGAATTATCATCAGCTTGGGCTTGGGGTGGACCAGGGGCTTTTTCAAATGAACCAATCAGCTTCCCAAGTTTTGGGAGGCTTTGGATAGGCTTACACCCCCTATTTAGAATGACAGACCTCTATGGTCCAGCCCCTCCCCCTGACCCCCCACCCCCTGCCCCCACAATCTGGAGCCAGAAGGGGAAGGAGGAAGGTTAATCCCCTAGTGGAGCAACGCTGTGACCCCCTGGGGTGTGAAGCTGCGGCTTCCTGGTGACGCCAACAGCCTCACGCTCCCCTGGTTATTTGGCTCATGTCTAATTTCCTTTGCTCCCCTCTCCTATTAACTAACTAACTACTGACAGGAACAGCTTGCCTTTTTAGAAATGTCTTATAAATAAAATCATATAGGCACTACTATGCCTGACTCATTTCGCTTAGCATAATGGTTTTGAGATTCATCCATGGTGTAGCGTGTGTGAGGGGCATGGCTTTTAATTCTTAGTAGTAGCTGGTATTCCGCTCTAAAGCTACACCGCAATATGTTTATCCATTCCCACGCTGGCAGATATTTGAGTTGTTTTCAGCTGTTGGCTCCTGTGAATAATGCTTCTATGCACACGTACGTGTGTTTCGTTATTTGTGTCAGCACATGATTTCATTTGTCTTGGGTAAATACCGAGGAGTGGCACCGCTGGATTGCAGGGAACATGGCCCCATGGCAGCAGGACTCAGGTGACAAAAAAAACAAGGGAGAGAGAGCAGCAAAAACATACTTTTTTAAAATAAGGGTATCCTGAGGTAACCAACCTGTATCTCGTGGACACCTCCAGAGCTATTTCATGTTACTCAAATAAATTTGAAAACCTGGATGAAATTAATAATTTTCTTAGAAAATATAACTTTCCGTCACTGACTCCATAAGATTTTTAAAAGATCTAAAAATCTTATTTCTATACAGAAAATATAGCTATCATGTAAAACAAAAAAGAAGCAAGTATAGGTGGTTTCAAAAGGGAACACTGTCACAGAGGAGAAAACTAATCTTTCTGAAGCTTCTAAAGTGTTGTAAGAAGACTATTAAACATTTTGTATGCAGTCTTCGTACTACATGGATCTGATATGCATGCATTTCATTATTAGAGTTTAATTGAATAACATAATCCCTCACATCGGGGTTCCAGTGACCGTCCCCCAGACCTACCAACTATGAGGACTGCGGGGAGTAAAAACTTGGCCGCCGCCCTGCAGGCCACCAGCCTCCACGCACGCCAAGGTGTGCACGAGGGGCAGGGAGCATCATGGCACCTTTTCCACAGCCTCTTGGTGATTGGTCCTGAGTATCTGGGACTCATTCCACTCCCAGACAGCAAAATATGCCATTGTGTTGTTTCCTTGGCTCCCAATGTAAACCCCTGGGACATTTTACAAAAATGGATAATTAAAAGCGGAAATTAGCCAACAAAGACTGAAGTGTAGCAAAAACATGAAAATTGATGATGCTGGGCTAAAACTGAATGCGATTAGATTTGAAAATGGCAACAGCACAGACAGGATGAGGTCTGGGCTTGTGTGAAGTTATGCTACAAACCGTGTTGAAAAAGCCCAGTGGACATGAAAAACAAGCTGAATTTCCTATAACATCTTTTAGTTTACAATGGACTAAGGACCAGAAGCCACTATGTTTAAAACCATATAGAGTAATTACGAGGAAACTGCAGAAAAACCTTTTATTGCCAGTCAAGGTTGGTTTCATTGTCTTAGAAGCTGGCGTAAACTGATTAATATTGCTATGCAGTGAAACTGGGAGCACAAATAAAGAGGCAGCTGTGAAGCTCAGACCCAGATTCCAAGGGCCACCGACATCGCTTTCCGCGGTTTCAGTGGCAGCCCCGTCTTCACAGGGTCACGCTACAGCGCCAGGTGACGACTGCCTGTGCGAACTCAAACGAAATCGTGGCAAAGATCTCATAAAATAAATAGACCAACAGGCTGATCCCACTTAGGACTTTTGATGCAAAAAGTCTCAAGTGAATGCTAGGGACCAAAAGCCAGCACCACATTAAAAAATATTTTATCATCACCAATGGAGTTAATTCCAGGAATTCAGGCATGGTTTGATATTAGGACAGCTAGTAACATAGTAGTTTTTAAAATTACATCCCTCAAAAAAAATAACATACTTCATAGTTGCTGAAAGACATTTGGGAAACGACAACGACAGTTCTTGATAAAAACACCATGGAAATAGGACGAAACATGTTTCTCGGTATAAACGTCAGCGTTATGCTGAATGGAGAATATGAGAGAAGCATAAGTCCAAGAATAAGAAAGTTCACTATCACCTGTTCTAGAGTTAGCAGCCACCATAATTAGAGAAAAGGACAAGGCTGAGTTTGCAAAGAAGGTAAAGGTACCCCCTTGTGCAGGGACTGTCATCACCCACTTGGAAAAGTCTAAGTAAATCAACTGAAAACCACAGTAAGAAATTAAAGATTTCAATAAAGCAGTAAGGGACAAAATTAATATGTATCTATAGTAGTTTTCATATATACAAACAATAACCAACTAAAACATATAATGGAAGAAATGCACTACTGGGCATTTTTTGATCTATCAGAATGGCAAAAATCCCCAAATTTTCGTTTTTCCAAACCTTTCTTTGGAAGCCCAGGAGAAATCGGCGTGCTCACGCTGCAGGTGGGAGGACAGGCAGCTGCAATTCCTAAGCAGAGCAATTTATTATGTAAGGAACTTGCAAATCCTTGATCCAGATTTCCCTTTGATCCTTTACCTGCGGATAGGCCTATACATGTTTGAAATGATGAAGGCACAAGTTTATTCGTTGAGAGAGTTGCCCAACAAAAAATGAAAGTAGACCAAAGAAACAAAAATTGAAATGGTAAGAATTTGAAAGACGTCCATTGGTGGGAGACTGATTAAATAAATTAACAGTAAGAGCTCTCCAGGATATATTGCCATGTGAGAGAAAAAGCCTGGTGCAGAACAATGTGTACCTCATGTTACCTTTTGCGAAAGGGAGCTGCCAATCAGGCCTGAATGAAACAGTGGTTTACGCCTGAGAGAAGGGGGGCGGGGACTGAGACGTGGGTTCAGGGTGGAGGCAGACTTTTTCTCTGGATACATCTTGTTTATTTACCAAGTAAATATATCCCCAAATCAAAAAGAAAACCCAATAAAACACGATAATTTGATTTCTTTAAACTTATTTTGCAGCTCAATATTTTAAAATATTTATTAATTGGGGGCTCATTTAATCTTTTTCCCGCATGCAAGGTGGTCTCACCTGCCAATCCGTACACTGTGTGGGGCCATGCCAAGATGACTCATTACTGCATCGCTTTAGGGGACCCCGGCCACAGCCCCATGAACAAGCTGAGGATGAGAAACTGCTTCCTGCCTGGGCCGCAGGCTATGCGGAAGGTGTGAACTTACGTAGTCAGACTTAATTTCCAATCTAATATCTACCATTTCCTAACATTTTGCCCTTCAGCAAATTACTTAACCTCTCTTGGCCTCAGTTTCCTTTTTTTGCAAATTGAAGATAATAATACCTTCACTACAAGGTTATGAAGATTAAAGGAGTTAACGTATGCGAAACGCCTCTCGAGGCACAAAACAAATGTTGAGTTTTTCTTTTTTCTCCACATGACTTGCTAAGTTTAGCAAATGATATACTAAATTAATTGACTTGACTCAAATAAATTTCCTTTATTCATTCATTAATAACTTGTAGTCATTGATGGTCTGATTCAGTGTGAATAGTTCTGATTTAACTCTTAGTCTGAAGAGGACCAAAGTTTTGCCGCCCTAAAACTACCTTTGGGAAAACTGATTTTAAACCAGTTACGAAGGAACGAAAGACTCAGAATGTTTGACCCTCCCCCTTTCCTGCCCAAGAGACTCATATGGAAAGACCGGTTCCAGGAAGGAAATCTTACTTAATTCACTTTTGCCTCGTGTGAATTAAGTATGGTAGATGAAACGGCTCCAAGCAGTGACCTATTAACTGGGTCACCCCTGTGTCCCATTATTTTGGGGCTGCCTAGTAATTAGTCTTGCCTAGTAAGAACCCTAGTAAGAGTTCTGAAATTTACCTGTCGGGTATGTTCTGCTCTTCCTCAACTACTTGTAAATTGCCTATTTCCTTTGACATCTCCAACCCCTGACTCCTCCCCTCCCCCTTCTCCTTTGGTCAAAATGACATATGTACCCAATTTTACCTCACTATCTCTGGAATTTTCAGGCTTATGTGAATTCCCTGTACTCATGTACTGAAATCTGATTTTCTTCTGTAATTCTGCTATATGTTGTTTGAATGACTAGCTGAGTTAAAAGAACTTAGAAGGTGGGAGGAAAAGTGTATTTTAAAAGACTTTTTAAAAATTTATTTTAAAGAGAGAGGAAGGGAGGGAGAAAGCAAGGAAGAGAAACATCGATGTGCAAGGGAAGCATTGATTGGTTGCCTCTCGCACATTGATGGGGACCACCTGGGGACCTGGCCTGCGACCCCAGCGTGTGCCCTGACAGGAATCGAACAGGTGACCTTTTGCGGGATGATGCCCAACCCACTGAGCCGAGCCAGTCAGGGTGGAAAAACTATATATTTTTTTAACTCCCAAAGTTTATACAAAAATTTTAAGCCTTTTCTGGTACTGTGACCCAGCCTATGCATGTTCAATTACATCACTAGTTACACTGATAGCATATTTCTTCATAAAATGCTGACTGATTGATGATTTATGGATTTCTTAGGACAAGTTAATGCCATCAAACAGCTAAAGGGATTTTACGTGCAGACAACTTTTTTCCCTGACTAAGCAGGACCAACTGTGGTATAAACAGCTACGCACCTTGATTTAGCTACTAGAGGCAGCACAGGTTTTACACCTGATCGAAGGCATGCCAGTAACGCAGGTAAAGCAGAGATAAGTAAGAAATAGACAAAAAAGATTAAAAGCTAAATTAGCATTAGAAATAAGGTTTTTCTTCAAAGACTAATAAATATTCTGAAATGTTCTGTTTAGAAAAATGAAAATGCAGGTTAAGTCCTGCAGTGGAAGGTGTGATTTATTTGGGATTTCCCATGAAGAGATTGCTGAGACTTGTGACAACGAATAACGACCCTTAGAGCTGAAAGTCAAGATTCCCAGGCGAGACATAGAGGCAGGCTTCTTCAAAGTGATAGCGTTTGCTTCCCCGAATACATTTCAGAAGGAGGGTTCTGAAATTTCATGTCATAAGCAACATAGTTATCTTTGAGAACAATCTACAATGGAAATAGCATTGCAAGATCTGTAGCTGTTTGATTTATCGCAGTATTGTGACTTGAAAAACAGCCAAAGGACAATGAAAACTGTGCTATGGGCCAAATGAACAACGCTCGCCTTCTCTCCTTGCCGTGCCTTACTGGGCAAAGGCGCGCGCGCTCGGAGGGAAAGGACGTCTTCAGAACCACAGTGACCAATGACAGTATTACAAAGAGCCCCTGTCATTGAACCTAAAAATGTATTTAAAAAACAATGTATAGGAAAGGAAAACAACCGGGGCTATTCTTTTTAATTTGTCGTAAAAGCTTCATTTTTTTTTTTTTTCATGAGACGAGCCTTCCCTTGATGTGCACGTGCAATTCCTAGTAGCCTTTTACAGGGGACGTAAGCCAGCACTGAAGGTGAATGCTTTAAATCAAATTACAGACAGAAAGGTCATAAGAAAAAAGAACACTGGCATGCAAACGTAACCCGTATTTGCATTCTTTTTCAATCCACGGGCAAAAACGTCCGTCCACCTTCCCAGGTTAAAGTTTCAAGTCTTTGGAATAACTGGGGGGGGAAATTAAACCATACCTATCAGTTTTCTACAATGAGGAATTTTGATTTTTTTTTTCTTTTTCACCTTAAATTTTCATATTTTTCCCAATAAAAGGAGATTTCTCCCAAGACACAAATTAGTTATCTGGGAAATCTGAGGACAGGATCCCAGGAGAGGACACCCTCACTCTCTCGGGTTTGTAGGAAGCTAACCCCCTCAGGGCTTTGGGGAGGAGTCACGTGGCTTTACAGTTCATTACCCTTTCAGTCCCAGGAGCAATGCCTTCTGTAAGGAGTTGCTCTTTGCTTGCTGAGCAGTTTAGAAAAGACACTAACAACGGGATTAAATTCATTCTGCTGCCCTGCAGGTTTCCATCCTCAGGGTGCCCTCCATGTGAAGGATACTAACATCAGCTCAGGAGTTGGGAAAATGAGAACAGCAGGCAGAACTCAGGAGCGTAGAGCAATCAGAGACCTTTGCAAAGAAACAGCCTAATTAGGACAGGCCAATAGCAAAAGCAGACACAGAGCCGTCCCTGCTAACACCAGCCCAGTGGACAGAGAAAGGATAGGCAGCAGCTCCTTGTGAACCGACCACAGTGGGAAGTAAACCCTTTCCTGGGGAATCCATGAGTTTTGGTAAAAGGTTAATCTAGTGGTTTTCTCTTTTTTTTTTTAAACGGAAATATCTTGTAAATTACCGATCCTCAGGTGCTCCTCTCTCGGCCCGCGGGCACAGAGTGCGCACTGTTTACCACGTGCTTCCGTGCGCGGTGCTGTGCACTCTGTGCAATTACCTTGCATTTAATTCTTAGAAAATTTTATGAAATAAGTTTTACTACCTATATTGAATGAATTGAGAAAATAGTTTTAGAGAAGTTAAGTAACTTGTTCACTATCAACAAAGCTAAGTAAAAGGAGAGAGCCAAGATTCTGTTTTTGTCATTACTGAATATTAAGTTGAGGGAAGCTGTAGATAGAGGTCATAAGTTAGGGTCTATGGACGAGAGTCAAGCAAACGGAGACTGTAAAATGTAAAACATAACAGGTGAAGAGTGACTCAATAGTACCTCCAAATTCATGAAATCTATAAGGAAAATGTTGAACAGTCATTCTGTAGTTTAAATATAGAAGAAAAATAAGTACAACTTATATTTAAAACAATGTTTAATATGAATATATTTTTTTATGATAGGAAGAATTTAAGGGTGACAGTCCTTAGAAAATCTAAAAAAAACTTACATGATTTTAATGGAAAAAGTCTGTCTATAGGGAGGATTTGAAAATAAACAATTTCTTATTTATTATCTCTTAATTATAAGATGGTAACAGGTTCTCAAACCTGAAGATACAGCAGTGGAAGTAAAAGAATGGCCAGATGATGGCTTCAGCGCCTTCTTGTTTTCTGAAATTTAGATGCAGAGAGACCTCCGGTGCCGGGAAAACCACCAGGAGGTTCTAACAGGTCTCAGAAAGTGAGAATCTGTCTTGTCAACATAACTTTAGGTGTGTAGGGACAGGGAGTGTCAACCTAACTTTAGGTGTGTAGTTGCCATGGGCATTCGGTTATCTTTAAATTTAGGAAAGCACTAAGATGAAAACACGATAAACTGATTTTGGAACAGGGTCTTGATCCAAACTCAGTGCCCTTACCAAAATTAAACAAGACAAAGCAAAACCAAAACAAAACAAAACAAAAAAAGCCCCCACCAAAACCAAAACACCTACTACAACACCAGAAAAATCCACAACTGAATGGGTTTTCATTCAGCAAAAGTACAACATAAAATGTGTTCCCATCCTTTCACAGAAATCCATCAGTAAACAAGGATAATAAGATATTGTTAGTGTTTCTTAGTGAAACTTGAGGATTAATGGCAATGTGCTGACCAGAGAAAAATTCTGAGAAGCCCTGGGTTAAGTGATATCAGCTGGTAAGTTAACCTGCTAAGAGTAGTTCACCGGCTGATAGCTGCCAACTAACAAAAGACAGCTCCAACTCCTGGAGGTAAATCGGACTGGTCGGCGCCTGCAGGAACCCTCAGGGCGGCCGCCGCCAGCAGCCAGAAGTAGTGAGCGTCTCCTTCACAGACTGCACATCTCCCACGGGACTGTCACCGCTCCACCTTTCCCACCTCCGTATCTGTAGCCAGTGTACATTCCTTCCAGAGAATTTACGCCGTCCCCCTTCCCGTCCCACGCCGTGTACGAATGCACCCGTCAATCCCGGGACGGGGACCGTGTTTGTTTTTCCCACCCAGCTCGCTGCTAGTAGTTTAGGCTTCGTTCCCCAAGACCTGGTTCTTTTCTGGCTAGGATTTCTTTCAGAACAGCTTTTGGCTGTGGAATTTTTTGTCTAACAGTGCTTTATTGTCATGAAAGTAAACTCCATCCACTAAGGGTTCACACGCAGAACTAGGAAGTCATTCCTGCCCACATGCATGCTGTAGTCCTGGCAAAGTTATCTTTAGCATCAATATTACGGTATGCAGAACACTTAAGAAACAAAAACTCCATTTCTTAGATTTCTATAGGGACCATTTTTCCGGTAGTTTAATTTTTGGAGATATTTTTTAATGGCACATGCTGCATCGGAAAGAGCGCTGAGTTTCCAGGAGACCTGAAATGTCACCTGTGTTTTGCTGTTCTTCGTTCCACACTCACCTCCTGAGCCACTCGCTCCATCACCTACAAACTAGAAATAATAATTCCTGTTTTCTAGCTCTTCATAATATTATATAAAAATGTTTTACAAAGCATAAAATGAGCTATAGATCTAGATTTTAACTATTGGTGATTGTTAATACTAAAGGCTCAATTTAAAGTTTTTCAAAATTTTAATGAAATTACAATGTCAGAATCAAATTTAAGTTGTCATAAATTCCAGTATATTCCCAATAACCAGGTGACATGAAATTTCAAACATTTATAAAGAAGAAAGCAAGCAGTCTACAATAAAGAGAGGAAATTTAAAAACCATATTCAAATATTGAAGGATAATTGAATTCAATGCTAGTCTTATCATAAAACAGTCAGTCAGAGTGCTGGGGAATCTCCCCATTGGCTAAGATGGTGACCGGGGGTGGTTCTTGAATTGAGCACGTGAAAATCTAGCAAGATAATTGGATAGAAAAAAGAGCCCTTCCCCCACTCTGGTACCAGATTGGGGTGGGACCAGGTAAGGCAGGCACATGTACCACAGAACTCAAAATGGTGCAGGGAGAGGTTCTCAGCCAAAGAGCCCTGTCAGTCCAGCCTGGGGAAAACAGGTATTGGTTGAGGGTGGACCCACCGGAGCACACGCAAGTTTGGGCAGCTGACTGCTTCCTTTGAGAAAGCACCTGGTGCATCCCACACTCATGCTAATACAACCCCAGGGCAACAAAGAGGCGCTCTCTGGCTTACTTGCTGCACTCACACAGTGCACTGGCCTACTCTCTCCATGGGCCACGTGGCCCATCGCCTCCACAAGGGAGTCTTTGTCTCCTTCCCTCTCGCCCACCTGGTGATGCACTCGCCGGTGCGTTGGCACACTCTCTGCTGGGAATATGTGACCTTGTGGCCCTGGCAGCCACACGGCCCAAGGCCCTGTGGGCTCTACGCACAGGCTGCAGGAGGGAGCCTGAATGAACAGCAGCTAGGAACAAGCTAAGTTACGTGGATGGGAAATAAGACCACTTCGCCAAAGTACAGGAACTCTGGACAGTGGCTTTTTTTTGGTCTTGCTGAGGATGGGTGGAATCTTCCATGACAAAAAGAGGAGATGGGCTTGAGACAGGGTGTCCGCCATTCTCCCAGGCCATGCAGCACCTGAATAAAACCTCTCTCCTTTTGCAAGAGCATCTATCTGCCTCAGGTGTTTAGCTTCTGTGGAAACAGGCAGCCAAACCCCAGTTTTCTGTTTGGTTACAATAGTACCTGATAATCTGTTTGCATTTTGTTCAGGTCAGCCTCCCTGTGGCCACACTGCCGCCTGTTTCCCTTCTGTAATTTAGCCTCGTATTGGCCTTTTGAAAGTCAACAGTATCATTTGCATCCTGCATTTACCTACTTCTATCTTTCCCTCCAGCGTAAGCTCAGGGTCTACACCCGCCCTTCACACTGCACCAGGTACCAACAGTTTCAAAACCTTCCCTAATTTTGATAAGACAGGAAAAGGTGTAAGTTCCCTGAAAAAGCTCAGTCAAAATAGGAACAGTTGGGATTTTTAAACATACTCTTCCCCCCTCACCACCAAATACCAGTATCTTCTTTACTATGAAACAATATATTTCAATTAGCAACTAACACATGAGTTAAGAACATATTCCCAACCCATTAATAAAAAGATGAAAGGAAAGCTGAATTTCTAGGACCACGGAGCCTTGTTTTTAATCCCCAAATAAGCTTTGTCATGTTGGTAAATTTCTTTCTATAGCGCATTACAGTCAACGCAGAGAGAAAAGTGAATTCAAGGGGCAGATGTGCAGCTTGCCCCGGGCACTTTAATTGATCTAAACAAAGGCTGGGCTCCAAGCAAGTGTAACTTCGGAGATCAGAAGATTGCAGCTGTGGGCAAATGAGTAGGTTTTGGGGATTCACACTTGGGGAGGGAGGCCTGCTCGGGCTGCTCCAGCCCTTGCACTTTGTCAGTGGGTATTGAGCAATCAAACATTCAGAATTCGTGCGGAAATCTGCCGGAAGCAGGCATGAACAGACTGACTGGGGGTGTTGCCCTGGGTTTTTTGGCCTGTTTGGGAATACCCTTAATGGGAACAAAGAACACAGAGGACTTTTCTGAGCATGTAGAGAGTTGTATTTCTCACGGAACGTCTGAGCCGTCTCCGAGCCTCAGACTCGGGGCAGGGCCGGGCAGTGAGGCTGACGCCCTGTGAGACGAGCTGCAGAGTCCCTGGCTGTGGCCTCCTTGCAAACTTCGCATTCGGAGGTTCTCCTACAGAACACGTTCACAGAGCTGTGCAGCGCCCTGCTCTTCCACTCACAGGCGCACGTTTGTTATAAAGCTAACGAGGAAACCAGACTGGCTCCTGCGCCCCCAGCGCGCCCCCACCCTGCGACCCTGAAGCCATCGCATCGAGAGCACTCTCCCACCTGTACCCTTAACGCCTCAAGCTGATCGGGGTATGTCCTTCTTGATCAGGTTCCAAAGCCCTATCACCTGCGAGGGGCCTGGAAGATGAGAGACAGACCCTGTCACACTGAACGTCCTCTTTGGCCCAGAGGACAAGGTGAGGCACACAGACCCTTCATCAGAAAATGTGAGTGGAGAGAGAAGTAAGCGCTTCTAAACTGAATGACCAGGGCCCAGTTTTAGTTACAAATATCTCCTGAAGGGAAAAATTAAGCCATGAAATGTCTTTGAAAACCTACTTCCAAGGAGACACTTTCACAGGACAATAGGGATGTATTTACTTCAGCTAGTTTCAGTAAAGCTTTATGGGATGGCGCTAACTGGACAGAGGGACACTAAGGCCTGACGGGGCCAGATTTAGGGTCTCATAAGAAGACGGTGATTCAATGGCCACAGCTGACAACTATCCTCATTTTGTGTGTTTTGGTTTGCAAGTAATAGACATCTGTTCACATTACTCCTGGCAAAGAGGGGACGTCATTGACAAGCTGGATCGCCTAACCAGAAAATGGAAGGTTCAGTTTGGCGGAGGAGTCCTGACACCCTTCTGACTGTATCTCTTGCGGTTGTAGATCTTTCATAGGTTGGGGTCTCCAAGTCTTACAAAACTGCCCCTTGGGAAGGACCTCCTCTCTTCTTAGGGAAGAATTCACATCGGCCCACCCTTGGATAAATCAACTTTGACAAAAAAGGCGGGGTCCTATCATTGTTAGCGGTCATTAGAAATTCGAGGTAAAGCGGAGAAAAGAACAGCTTTGAGAATAAACGGGGAGCTGTTCCCAGAAAAAGGACTGGTACTGTGCAGCGAGATGGAGGCAGAGAACGCACCTAAGGGGGGCAAAGAAATGATCAATTCTGCTCACGGGATGACCTCGGCAAAAGGGGTTGAGGACGAGGAGGGCGGGGCAGGGATCTGAGGGCGGGGCAGGGATCTGAGGGCGGGGCTGGGGGCGGGGCTGGGACTCATTTTTCGGGCAGAGAAGGGTCAGTCGGCGTGCTGGGCAAGCAACGGTGCCCAAGCCGAGGGACTCATCAGACCAGGGGAGCTGAAGCACAGCAAAGGGCGCTCTTTAGAATTAAATTTAACTCAGGCGACGCAAGACTTCCCGAAATCCCTACTGATTTTCAAAGACCACGGCCTCAGGGTCACCGGGGCCTCTGCTGGCCCTTGAAGCGCTCAGGCCTGTGGCCACATTACTGCCCCTCCACTTCTGGAGCCCATGGCTGGCTGCGGGCAGCTGCATTGCCTCATCACATACACTGAGGTCAGGCTTTATTTTCGACAGGTCCGACGGAGTGACCAATGCGCCATTCTTCTTTCCTGTTGCCTACCGGTTACACCTGAAAACAAACTAAAAGGCAAACCAAAACGAAACTTGCT
This sequence comes from Mormoops blainvillei, assembly GCA_004026545.1. NCBI lineage: Eukaryota > Metazoa > Chordata > Mammalia > Chiroptera > Mormoopidae > Mormoops > Mormoops blainvillei. The sequence goes on along the minus strand of PVJD01002732.1, from coordinate 7,634 downwards.
GGGACCTATTTCACATATTACTTCTATTCTGATATTAAAACTTATTAATCATGATTTTTTAAAAATAATTTCTTCTGTGTTTTCTTTAGAAAATATAGTAAACACATGAGGTTGATTAAAAAAACACACAAAAACAACAACCTATATCAAGACAGATCACCTGAATAGACATTTCTCCCAAGATGACAAATAGCCAATGGGCTTGTGAAGAGATACTCAGTATCACTAATCATTGAGAAAATGCAAAATCACAGTGAGGTGTCATCTCATGCCCATAGGATGGCTGGCTACTACCAAACAAACAAGCAAACCACCACCCCAGAAACAATAAGGCTTGTCCAGGAGGCAGAGAGACCGGAACCTTGTGCGCTGTCAGTGGGGATGTAGAATGGGAAAGGTGCAGTGGCTCCTCAGATAATTAAAAATAGGGTTCCCATGTGATCCAGCAATTCCACCTCTGGACATACGGCCAAACGAAATGTAAGCAGAGTCTCAGAGAGAGAGTCACACATCCATGTGTGGAGCAGCACTATTCCCAATAGCCAAGAGGTGCAAACAACCCAGTACGAATAAATGAAATGTGGTACATACACGCAATGGAATATCATTCAATCTTAAAATGGAAATTCTTACTCATGCTCCAACACGGATGAACCTCAAGTATATTACGCTAAGTGAAACAAGCCAGTCACAAAAGGCAAGAAAAGATGATTTCACTCCCATGAGGCTCCTAGAGTAACCACTCACAAACAGAAAACAGAGCGATGGCTGCCAGTGGCTGGGCGGGGGGGAGATGGAGAAGCCAGAGTGGCGGTTTAATGGGTGAGGACATTAGGTTTTGCAAGGTGGATGATTTCTGGAGATTGGTTACACAACTACGTGTACCACAACTGAACTGCACACTTAGAAATGGTTAAGGAGTAAATTTTATGTTATGTGTACTTTACCACAATAAATATGTAAATTAGAATTAGAATTTGTTGATGTAAAAATATTTGGGTTATTTATCTAAATAAGAATATCTCTAGTATGAGTTGATTTGATAGAAACTGATTTTATTTCTTATAATTTATACTTCTTTATATTGTGTCATGTTTTCTTTTTAAAGTTAATTGGTCACATTGCTGGTAATTTTATTATTATTGCATTAACTTTTTAAAAATTATAAGAAGATGTCTATGAACACCACAGATTGTAAAACTGAACTTTTCCTTCTGTAATTCAGCTTTTAGAAACTGAAGGGTAATGCATTTTTAAAGAGCATTTAAATAAATCATAATTACTTATGTTCCCACATACGTCGACTACGGTGGGCCATACCAGCGGAAGGCTAATGACATTGAAAACGCACCCTTGCCATCCCTGGGGCTTGTTCAGTCATGTCCATGCTCTGATTTAGACATGCAAGTGTTTACATGCTTCCAGGCTACCCCCGATAAAAATATTTAAGTAAAAGGACGGACAGTTACATACCTATGCAGGTATGCAAAAAATAGTTTTATGCGAGAAAGGTTTATCTGCCTGGACTTTGGAGTATTTTCTTCGATTTCTATGTGTCTCGACTACAGGCAGGCAATACGGTGCTCAGCACAGGTCTAGGCTGCTGAAGACGCTGAGTTTTGAGAAGGTGAGGCTAACGTCCGGCTCTCACGGACTCCTGGCTGCGCAGGGTGCCTGGGCTCAATGGGGCCATTCTCTCTTGGGGTCTCTCATACCATCTGCAGGCTGGGTGGGTAGATGCCCAAGAGGCTTTCTTTGCTCCCATGTCTGGAGACTCGGCCCTCCCAGGCTGCCTCTCCAGGTAGCTGGGACTATTACAGAGCAACAGTCTCATGTCAAGTAGCAGCTGGCTTCCAGAAGGAGAGAAACAGATGTTACCCTGCCAGCTAAAGGCTGCCGCCACAAGAGAAATAGTGTCACTTCTGTGATATTCTACCAGTCCAAGCAGGCCCAGGGTATAAGTGCAGCAGAAATGCACTCTATCTCCCGATGGGTATAGGGAGAATCGCATTACAGCCAAGTGTGTATGGTGAGAGTTATTGTTACAGTCACCTTTGGAATGCCACAAATTTAAAGTAAAAATACCAGCCACACAGATATTAGATTAAGGAGTAGCATGTATAAACATGCCGTGTGGAGAGCAGGGGGGTGATAAAAGATGAGAGGGAGCCCTGGTGGAAGTGTGAGGGCAAAGTGGCTTTTACCACTTGCTTATCACAGAATAAGAAGTCAGATCAAAGAGAGGTGGGAATGAGTAAGGGCTAATAAAAATGTCTCTCAGAGAGACCTGAAAGTGAGAGCAAGAAGTAAGGGGTGCAAAGCAGCATGCTGGAGCGACAGCACGTGGGCACTCGGGGGCACTCACGACGTAGTGAGCGAAGCCACAGGTTCCCCAGGAGCCAGAAAGAGAACCTATTTTGCTAGTTCCTAACCTGGTGAAGACACAAGTACTGGGCTCAAGAAGGGACGGTATGGATGACATGGCAAAAACACCTACTTTTCTCATAGAAAGACCTAGAATGGCTTATGGACTAAAAGCATTGCTAATCCAGGGCTGAGAGGGCCACTTAAAGGCCTTAATCATCTCTCTTGGTGTGAAATGGATTTCAAATGGGTATAGGTGGGATTTTGTTTTGTTTTTTCATTTTTTAAAAATTGTCATTCAAGTACAGTTGTCTCCATTTTCCCACCACCACCTTCCCCAGCCCCACCCACCCCCACCTCCCGCTCTCAATCCTTCCCCCCTCTGGCTTTGTCCCTGGGTCCTTGGTACATGTTCCTTGACGACCCTTCCCCTTCTTTACCCCGTTACCCGCCCCCTCCCCTGTGGTTACTGTCAATTTGTTCTTTATTTCAATGTCTCCGGTTATATTTTGCCTGCTTGTTTATTTTGCTGATTAGGTTCCACTTATAGGTGAGATCATATGGTCTCTGTCTTTCACTGCCTGGCTTACTTCACTTGGCATGATGCTCTCAGTTCCATCCATGCTATTGTGCAGGGTAGTAGCTCCTTCTTTTTGCTGCATAGTATTCCATTGTGTAAATGTACCACAGTTTTTTGATCCACTCATTTACTGTTGGGCACTTAGGTTCCTTCCAACACTTGGCTATTGTAAATTGTGCTGCTATGAACATTGGGGTGCCTAGGTTCTTCTGAATTGGTGTCTGGGATTCTTAGGGTATAATCCCAGGAATGGAATGGTTGGATCAAAAGGCAGATCCATTTTTAGTTTTCTGAGGAAATTCCAAACTGTCTTCTACAGTGGCTGCACCAATCTGCATTCCCACCAGCAGTGTGCTAGGGTTCCCTTTTCTCCACATCCTCACCAGCATTTGTTTTTTGTTGATTTGTTTATGATGGTCATTCTGGCTGGTGTGAAGTGGTATCTCATTGTGGTTTTAATTTGCATCTCTCTGACGGCTAGTGATACTGAGCATCCTTTCATGTGTCTCTGGGCCCTGTGTATGTCTTCCCTGGAGAAGTGTCTGTTCAGGTCCTTTGCCCATTTCTTAAATGGATTGTCTGTCTTCCTAGAGTGGAGTCGTGTGAGTTCTTGATATATTCTGGAGATCAAACCCTTGTCCAAAATATCATTGGCAAATGTATTTTCCCATATGGTTGGTTCCCTTTTTATTTTGCTGATGTTTTCTTTAGCCATGCAGAAGCTTCTTATTTTGATTGTCCCATTTGTTTATTCTTTCCTTTATGTCCCTTGTTCTAAGGGACATATCAGTGAAAATATTGCTGCGTGGAATATCAGATTTTCCTGCCTATGTTCTCCTGTAGGACTTTTACCTGTTAACCATCTTGAGTTTATTTTTGTTTATGGTGTAAATTGGTGGTCGAGTTTCATTTTCTTGCATATAGCTGTCCAGATATCCCAACACCATCCATTTTATGCTTCTGCCCCATTTGTCCAATAGTAATTGACCATAGAGACATGGGTTCATTTCTGGGCACTCTATTCTGTTCCACTGATCTATGTGTCTGTTCTTATGCCAGTACCAGCTGTTTTGATTACAGTGGCCTTATGATATAATTTGATGTCAGGTATTGTGATCCCTCCTACTCTGTTGTTCTTTCTCAAAATTACTGCAGTTATTTGGGGTCATTTGTTGTTCCATATACATTTTTGAAATATTTGTTCTATATCTGTTAAATTCGTCATTGGTATTTTAATAGGGATTGCACTGAATCTATAAATTGCTTTGGGTAGTATGGACATTTGGATGATGTTAACTCTTCCATTCTATGAACATAGGTTGGATTCTTATAGCAAGTCTTCATGTTTATCCCCAGAACTCAGATGTTTAATAAACAGATTAAAAAAATTTTTCTCCAGCCCTGACCAGTGTGGCTCAGTTGGCTGGGTGTTGTCCGACAAAGCAAAAGGTCACTGGTTCGATTCCCATGCCTGGATTGTGGGTTTGTCCCAGGTCGGGGTGTGCACCTGAGGCAACCAATCAGTGTTTCTCTCTCATATCGATGTTTCTCTTTCTCCCTCTCTGCTCCTCTCTACAAGTAAACAAAATCCTTTAAAAAAATGGAAAAAATTTTCTCCAACTGATATATCTAACATAAACTCTAATTATACTACACAGCCTTCTCTTCAGCCACCCCAAAACTACCCATCCCCTCCCTCCTGGGCTGGGTCTCTATGTCCAAGAGCTTGCACGGTGCCAAGTGGAGAAGGACGGCACTTGTCCCGGGGGCCGCCTCTCTGCTCCGGTGTCTCTTCCCCGCAGCAGCCCAGTTTAGTCTGGCCAGAGTGTTTCACTATGTGGACGGCTGCTGTGACACGCTTTGATCGTGTCCAGAGGCCCCACGGGTCATGTGACGACTCAGGCTGGGCGCCTCTTGAGTGCACAGAGATCCCCCTCTGCTGTTTTTGCCGATGCTGAGACCGCAGAGATGCAGCAAGGCCTCGTGTACATTTTCGCCCTTTCACAATTACTAGGGGAAAACAAAAGCCTCGACTTTTATTAAAGTAAAGAAGTTAAGTTGTAGGCAGTTTCCTGGAGGTAGCTGAAGCCCCTCCTACCCTGAGGACCCTTCCTTTCTTCAGCTCTACTGGAAAAAATGAGGGAAAGGTGTCCTTTCCATCTGTTTCCCGCAAAATGCACAGAGTCCTGTGGTCCTTCGAGATACAAGTCTCCTCAGGACTGTCCTCAGAAGGGCAGGAGCAGCTCGCCTCGGGTCCCACTGGCTGCTCGCTTCCAGGTCGCCTTCCCCGTCTTTTCTCCTCGCAGCCTTCAGAGTTGCTTTACGTCTCGGGTGGGGGAGAAGGGGAGGGACGGGGACAATGCAGCAATAGTTCGCTTGAGTCATCCAGCATCTTTGTGTCCTGAGTTCCTTTGTTGACTAGATTTTGCTCATAAAAAATGTTGGCATTTGATCCTCAATGGGCTCTTTTCTCTGTGTATTTCTCTGAGGATTCAAGAGATGCCACATGGTCAGTGGCCCTAATGCCAACAGCTAACAGGATAGCATGAAATATAAGGGATCCTTATTTATGAATACTACAAAATAGTATTCCACCACAACAGTGAACACTATAACCACTGGTGATATAATTTTGCGATTTAATGTAATAAATAGGACAAACAATAGTAGTTAAAACCATAAGAAATTGCTAGTAGTTGACCATTTTGGCCAGAATAGCAAAGAGAGACTCCAACATAGAAGCATGGTGTCCAGGGTATTTCTTCTCAGGGTCTGGTCCACGTGCCACCGTCTGCTTCAGAATGACACGTGGTAGATGCAGCGGGCGTGTCGCAGTTATTAAAGTGGTGCTAACTGCAACCTCCTCTTAACTTTCTAGCCAGAAGCTCTAAGGTGAAGTCTGCGAATCTGTACGCGTAGCCAGCACGCCAGCTCACAGACATCCTGCACACATCCCACTCTTCCCTGGGAGCTTTGATTTTGGGAGCATCCAGGTGAACCATCGGCCTGAGTAGCAGCAGATGAGATTATGGCTCGTCCTCAGGAAGCCGTTCATCCTCTCTCCCACTGGCCATGGCCATGGCCATGCTGGGCTTAGGTCACTTTGTCACATACACTAACTAAAAACTTTATCTTTATTTTTATGCCATCATTTGAGGAGGGATTCATTTCATGTGCAAACAAGGAAAAACTATTCTCCCTCAGTAATGCATATTTTATACCAAAGAAATACACAGCAGAATCAAGTAAAGCAGAACTCAAGACTGTTTTCTTAAGCAATATTTGTTTAAATAAGAATAGTGTATACATTTAGGAAAAAGAGGCAAAGGAAAAGGAAGACTGAAAAATAAAAGTTGTATTCATGTAAAATAAAACTAGGATTGGAATTTCTGTCCCTAAAGATGAAATTACTTACATAGCATAAAGGGGAACACATAACTACTGACAAAAGAATTTGAGTTTAACATTAAATATGTCATCTGATAAATTAGGCTTTGAAGAAATGGATTACTAACCCAACATTTTATAATAAAAATTTTAAATATAGAAAAATAACTAATGAAAATGAAAAATTTCCTATACTTAACTGCTAACTAGATGCTGTAGGTTGGGGCTATATTTACTTGAGTTTATCTACGGGCAAGAGGGAAACCAATACTTTACCTGGGACAGCAAGCCAAGGTGCTACGTAAGCTGGCCATGTATTAGCAAACAGCAAGATGCTGAAGAAATCAGAACTTATAATTAAAATAAACTTGGCAAAAGAAAACTGTTATTTTTTTTTCATGGGCTGGTTCTTTAACCACTGACTTTAATGCAATATGTAGCCTCAAAGGAAAGAAGTTAACCAAGTTTATGTGTATCATTTTAAGAATTTTAGTTCCAGTATAGTCAATTTTGATTAACTTTAACCCATCTAACTGGAACCCTTAATTAACGCTTTGTTTTTCTCTAAAAGCTGAAAAAAAATGAGGTGGCACACAAAAAAATGCTTATATCAAAGTTTTACTTTAAAATTTCCACTAAAAATTTCTTCCAGACCATATTTTGATGTTAGTACCTATTTAGAAAAAACTTTTCTAATCCATTATTCTCTTTATTATATATAATCATTACAGTATACATGCCCTAAATATTGACCCCAAACTATGTAAAATTCTGGAAAAAAGTCTGTTTTATTTATTATAATCTATTTCTGAGGTAACAAAATAAACAATGAAATTATAAAATAAGCGATACTAGAATTTGAGACAGGGAGAGGGTATTCAGAAGGAGAGAAAAGCATTGTGTGGTTGCAAGAGGTAGAGCTGAATTCAACACATGGAGATGGTGAAGGAAGAGGTGTCCTTTTAGGAAGAGTGGCTAGATTAAGACAAGCCGGGGGGTGTTGGAATACATGCAGAAAAGGTCTGGGGTACAGTGAGTGACGGCTGTGACTGGAATCTCTGAAGGCTAAGCCTGGCAAGGTTTAATACAATTCAAGAAACGGAAGGCCTGAGAGCCATGAGAGCTCCTGGTCAGAGTTATGTTAGCAGGAGAATTTACCGAGGTTGCTTAATATGAGGTGTCGTGAGGCAGGCCAGGAGATAAATAGATACAAAAACCTCGGGTGGGTCCATGTGGCAAGCAGATATATTTGTGATCTAGTTTTTGCCTAACGCAATTCTCTATTCCATGACCCCATCCAAGA